>CM077668.1:438006284-438058784 GCA_039707655.1 Elymus sibiricus | reverse complement strand
ACTAGGAAGGATCGAACCATGGGAATGAATGAACAGGGCTATCACCTTCTTTGGGCGGATCTTCCAATCTTTTTAGAAAACCAGTTCACTGCGCGCCCCACCCCGTCATCAGTCCCGTGTTGCCTATGCTTGCACCCCAAAACGGTTGCTGACTTTGTACAACTCCGTAGGGCGTGCTACGGCAACTTTTCTAACTACGCTTGCTGCTTGCTGGTTTTTCCATCATCCAATCCACAACAAATCGAATGAAGCCGCTTCGGATTTCTTTTGATGAAAACCCTTGTTCTGCTCTCGCTCGCCGCTACTAATGGGGTCTCGGTTGATTTTCCTTCCTTTAGCTACTCAGATGTTTCAGTTCGCTAAGTTTGAAAAGTCCAAAGAGCGCAGACCAGCCACGGAGCTTGGATATGGTTTCCCGATCGGAGATCCATGGATCACAGCAAAATCTCTCCCCATGGCCTTTCGCCTCTGAAAGCGTCCTTCCTTCTCAATGCCCGGGCATCCATCCAATGCATGATTTTCGATAGCGTCGAACATGAGCGGACACCCACACAATCTCGATTTGACACAACAACACTTTCCACCTCTCTTCCTTCCCTTGGATCAGATAGGAAATCCTCACTTTTCCAAGACAGAAGAGAAGCAAGCAATGGATTGAGCAACTAGCGCGAAAGCCGTTGCGCGTTAGTGCATCCGTTTTCTTGCTTGATTTTTATATGATTTTTTGAGCAACTTGCGCGAAAGCCGTTCCGCGTTAGCGCATCCGTTTTCTTGCTTGATTTTTATACGATTTTCTGAAGTGATATGTCCAACTAAGTAGAAAAGGACACTAGAGTGTGGCTACACGTGGTATAGGGCTGCTCGTCCCGCCTGGTGTTGAGGGAGCTAAAGTGGAACTCTCACATACATGTTCCTTAAGTTTTTAGTTCGCTAAATGATACAGTCCTCGCTGATGGATCGGCAAGTACTCCACGGCCAGTGGCTATCAGCTAACGTTATGGGCCGCTAGTGGTGGTTCATTGCCTATAGTGTTGTAATCCGGAATCCAAGTTTTGTGATAACCGTGTTGTTTACTTTCAGTGTTGTTTATTGTTCACAGCTGGATTGAGCTCAGTTGAGAGTGTCATGCTCTGTCAATATCTGTTGCAGGAGTTGTCATTCTCTGTTACTAGAGTTGTCAATCTCAGATGCAGGAGTTGTCAGTTGCAGCCATTCTCACCGTGTCAAGCTTGTGACTTGTGTTGTATCAGGTTGGTAACAGCTTGCATCTCGATAGGACTGAATGTATCCAGGAGTTGTCTTAGGTTAGTCTAATGTGCCAAAACGTTAGTCAAACCACCTAGGTTGTGTTTGTTCTGGAGAGTTCAGGTAGTCCGAGTGATCTAGGTTATCCTACGTTTTATCCCTGTTTCGATCTTTTTTTTCGACTATAGGGGTTTTGTAGCAGCCTAGCAGCATCCGTGTGACAGAGAGTCATATTAAGGATATAATAATGCTTTCCCCTTGAACCCCTTGCAGAAAAAGTAGGAAAATGGACTGAAATTGTTGGATAAGTGGATTTGCAGTATCTCAACAATCAGAACAGCGAATATTCCATCATCCAAACTAAGCTTCCTCAGATCCTAACCCATTGGTCATTATCGAGCCTCATGACTCCGGCTGTGTTGATATCTTCGTATTACCTATTATCATTCTATCTATCTGGTTATTGCTTTATGTGTTGGTTGGTATTGAACTATTTAAGTTTAAGTAGAAGTGATTTCTTCCACATTAGCTCTATTTTGATTATCATTTGCATCTTGTGATGAATGAAGTGAACTTGAGCTCTCTAGTGCTTCTATTTTCTCTTCAAAAGCATTTACTAGTATTCGATGAGATTCTGAAAGACCAGAAAGACAAGTGATATGAACTGGTTTTGTATCCACCCACTTTCCTTTGTTATCTTCAACTCTTTCTCTTTTGGTAGAGGAAGGCATTCCCAGTATAAATGATGATTCTTGCTTTCGTATTGTTAATGTTTTCAATTGTACATGGAAGGGGTTTGTGACCACTACCATTTTAGTAAGGGATTTATCCTCATATTGTTGGAGAAACCATTATTTGCCAACATGGCTCAGCCTAGCAATGGCTGGGAATTTCTTGTCCCAGAATGCAAAAAAAATGTCCGCCACTTTGTTGCTTTCAGCACGTTTTCTAATGAAGTCAAGCCCCTTCTGGATGTTCGCTGGTGCACTATGCTGTGTCTTACCATAGACAAGAGGCATATACACCTTCTTCACCAACTTTCAGGTTAGGTGACAGCTAACGGCTTCCTTGACACTAGCTTCCAGAGATTATGATGGAATCTCCTCTTTGAAGTCCTCTAATAGTGAGGAATATAGGTCATATACTTGATCCTCACCATCAACCCGTCAAAAGTTAGTACGCACTGCTAGATCCTGGAAATAGCTCATTATCTGGTAAGCACACGAGGATGCATCACATATATATGTGACATCCGCAACCTCAGATTTGGGTTTAGCATTTACCTGTTTCCTTCCATCCAACCTGGGAAGGGATCCCTCCATGTGCTCTCTATGACACTTGGCCTGATTGTTACCACTGGTATCTCTCCTCGCATGCAGTTGATGACCATCTCGCCCATGGCCTTTGTGAACACATAAGTGTCTTGCCAACCATAGAGTTTGGCCCTATGAATAAATAAATTGCACAAATCAAATACTTCATGTGTGTATTCGTATCTACAGACATGAGAAAGTAACAGGGAAATACTAGAATACCTCGACTACCTAACTCTTTCATTTCTTGAGTAATAGAAGCAGAGGCAGAAGAATGCCTTCTGGAGTCAAAAGCCAACTTGATCTCAGCCTCGATATCCAACACGGTATTCTGATGTGCGGAAAAATCTGAGGAACCTATCCCCTTTGTTATGGTATCCCCTAAGCAAAATGGCTTCTCTAGTATCAAACCTTGCCTCTGCCCATTCACATATGCTATTTGGCCAAAAACATGACATGCAAACATACTGCTAAAGCTTGTTTGCAAGCTTTTGAGATTAATAGAAATAGGTTACCATTTGATTTCGACCACAAGAAACTCTTATTTGGCATTCTGACCTGTTGATACTTGCAAGAAGAGCTTCAGTCTTCGAAACCGCTGCGCGAAACTCATTATCCGGAATGGCCCCACGGTGTTGATGTCTAGTGCTACATCACACCTGCAAGTTACAATACTTTTATTGCTATGGAATGTGAACTTACACATTTAGTAATGGAAGCAATCCTTGGTGCAAGACTAGTATAGCTTCACGAACCTCTCATCAAAAGTGGTATTTGCTGCAGAGTTTATGATAACATCCACTTCTTCCGCGATCTCTTTGGCTAACTTAGGAGCAATGCCAATGTTGGCTTCCCTGAAATTACCAACGACTGGAACCTGCTTGCTTAATACAAAGCTGTGGTAGTTTTTCCCATGGATTTCCTGTAAACATCTGAACAACTCAGTATCTTCTACCTGTATTGCAGACGAAAAATATGGTCATTTGCATGAACAACAGAAAGTAGTCCGAAGTAATCATCATACCTCGTTCTTCAATCTTTTCATGGTTGCTTCATTGTCCTTGGCCTTGATCAACATGTATATTTTACCAACATCAGGATTTGTCCTTAAAATGGGATCGATAAGAACTGATGATCAGAATCCGACAAAGTAGAATGGAAGAACAAAGGAAGGAAGTGAGGTAGCTTAGAGCAAGACAAAGGCAGAATGGAAGAACAACCTAAAAGTGGGGGGCCAGACAGAAACTGTCTCACTCAAACTGGCATTTGAAAATGCTACCCGCCCTTCCCCTATTTCTGCATTTCATTCTTCTATTCCTTCTGCTTGCTTTTCTAGTTAAGCTGCTCATAAGCTAGATCCATAAAACTCACTCAGCTACTGTCTTCTTTCTATAATTGGTCTCTAAGTCCAATTAATCGATAAAGTATAATCCTCTTCCCAGCTCCGCCACCTCCTTTCTACCGAGTATGCTCTACTTGAAAGAACATATTTATCAATAAATAAGTGCATTACTATATTCACAGCTACAAACTAAGCCTAATTTCCAATATGTCATATGTATCACTTTGATGCTGTGGGATCACTGGCTTCTTGCTCAACGGATTTCGCTTCTGCACTTGACTTGAGAATGGCGAAGCCTTCATGACCGGTACCGGTATCTGTTCAAGAAGTCAGTACTTATGCGGCACTGAACAAAGGGTGAGATCGATGAAATGCAATACATGTTTGAATATTTCCTATCTTCTTCCAGCCATCAAACTTGTTCAATTCGTTTTCTTGAGATCTGTGGAATAGTGATATCATACTTGAATCCACATACCCAGTATTTGAGAAGAAGTAGAATCTTAGTCCTTTCTAATTTCTAAGTTGGGAATTTGATATCGACTAAACCAAGAAACTCGATTTCACTATGATATGACCATTGAACCCTTTGATGCAACATTTCTTGTTTCCAGAAGATCTCGGATGGTTTCTGAAGCTTCCATGATCTTGTAAAAGAAAGAAACCCTTTCTATAAGTCATGAAGACGTGGACCAAAAGACTAAGAAACTGCACAATCTATTGATTGACTGAAAAACTCAAGCTGAGTAACTTGCTGGAATGATCGCTCCGGCTCTGGGCCGTCTGATCTTCGGGATGCAGAATAGGGGATCGCTTGCCAACCGTTAGTTAGGACCAGTGAAAACCCACACTTGGTGAAGGCGAAGTTCAGTTTGGAGATCTAACAATTCCTTATGTCGTGTATCCTCGATTGATGCAACCTGAGATGCTTCAATTGTAGATTTGAGTATTGAGCGAAAGGTTACACCACCTATAGGTTCTGTATTACAAGCCAATCCTACTCCACTAGTACCAATAGGCGGCATAGGGGAAAAAGCACAACACCTAGGAATAGGAATCAACAACACAAAAACTTTCTGAGAAATTACCCAGCAAGAAAACGTATGCGCGTGGACGCAACGGATTTCGCTCCCGTGCGCTCATCCCTTGCTTGTTCTTTCGGACTAGCACTCTTTCCCTCTCTTTGAAGTAGATTTCTCAGCTCCACGAGTCAAACGAAATAAGGCGAAAGGCCCACTACTTCTTCATTCATGGCTAATTGATTTGATTGATCCCCCTTTCGTATTCATTCGACCTGAGGTGAGGTTGGAACAAGAGTTTTCATAAAAAGAATGGTTCTTTTATGCAATTATGAACGGGCAGGCCTCTTGTGGATTCCTCCAACTCTATGAATGAAGGGGGGGGTATGAGGAAGGCCGATTTTCTTTCTATATGAAGATGAAAAAAGGATCAGGGTCAAACATTTCTTACTTTTGTTGAGTACGACTGAATGAGGAAGAGCTCCTTATGTGGTATCACTTTACCACCATCTGAAATGCGCGAAACTCCGATTGGTGGAAGCCAGTCCATGAAGATTCTCCCTTCTCTTACGTGAAATTTCCCTCTTTCGGTAAGCATCCAGTATCTCAGCAAATGAACATTTCTCTAAGCTTATCCTGTAGCTTATACGTCGTTTGAAAGCTGCTCCAAGGATCCAATGAATAGCTAAGGTTTGTTGATGATCCCTGGCTACAATCCCAGGAACATCATAAATAGTACCTGCGACTCCTACTTTGATCACTTCGCATATTGGCTTTATATTATCTATGGCGTCAACCATAAGTTTTATTACATCGCGTTCAGTTCGAGCTAGGCGGTGAAAAGTTTTATAAACAATAGCACGAACTCTCGTTCTTTTACCATCGATCATCTGAAAGTTTACCAATTTCTTGATCAATTCTTTTTGCTAACCATCAAAGTCCCCCATATAGCTAAGAATTTCCGAGCAATTGGAAGCCGCTTTCGATGACGAGGCCGATAAATTGATATTACACGATCGTTACTGTCCATCTTTTTCAGCTCTGCTCCCGAAAAGAGAAAGGAGACTGATCTTGACGTCGGCGTTGGTTTTTCCAATGAAAAACAAGAACATTCTTTCACAAACTTCCATGACAAAATGCTAGTTGCCTTGTAACGCATACACTGGAGCGTTTGTCCCATCGACGAAGGCCACTATACGCGTTTTCTGAAGAGCAACATTATCCTTTCTTTTCCTCTGGCTACTAAGATGTTTCAATTCGCCAGGTTGTCTCTTGCCTGCTCATGGATTCAGCAGGCAGTTCAAAAGGTTGACCTATTTGGGAATCTCCGGATCTATGCTTATTTTCAATTCCCCGAAGCATTTCGTCGCTTGCTACGCCCTTCCTCGTCTCTGGGTGCCATCCTTTCTCCTGCATTTTCGTGCACATAAGCATAGCTCCAACCACTTTTCATGCTTAGCAAATGCTATAATGAGGGTGCTGAATGTATACGGATCTGGCACAAGATCTCTGTCTGCCTTTTCTTTCAGCTGATCCTCTACCTAATGGTTCAGACCCTGGCAGACACCGGTGCGAGAACAGGGGCAAGTCAACTATACCAGCATTTCTGAAGATAGGCAACTCTTTATTTCTGAAGATAGGAATTCAAGATAAATAGATCCGCATTCAAGTTTTAGGCTTGTGTCCTTTCATCTAGAATGGCTGCTACTTGGTCTTCAGTGAGCGAAGTCATTTCCTCAATAGAGTTCTTTGCCCGACAAAAGTGAATCTTGATCTTTCTTCTTGATAGTTTGTGATTGAGCCAATCTCACAATTTCGATCTTGCTACTACCACTATAGCCCTGAGTGACTATGGCTACCTGAACTGAAGGAGTTCCCACAAGACCTGTGAATGTCAACTTCACTCTAAGGGTAAAGCATGCTCGCTCCTTCGCTCGTACGAACAATCACTCGTTGCTGGGAGCTCTATCCTCCTCGCACTACTAAAAACAGGGTGAACGAATCTCCCGCGTTCAGTCTGTGGAGGCCGACCATCATAGTCGTCTCTACACCAAGTTGGTCTTAAAGTCTACTCTGACTTGCGGCAAGTTGCCTCAACACCGCTGGTCCTTGTTGACTCGCGGCAAGCTTTCTACATCAACCCCTAAGGTGCTTAAAAGTCTTGTGCTCTCTCTATTTTCCTATCGTGGGGAATTAATTAAGAGACTAGTGAGTTCGCCCAAAACGTCACCTACTGTGAGAGGATACTATTCTCCCATCTCTGCCCAGTGAATCTGGAACCCTAGTTGTTTGCCTGGGGATTCTCCTCCTATTCCTCGACTCTTTATTAAGGAGACAAACCGGTAATCTAAACTTATATTCTTTTTACATATATTGCTTTGGGGTAACAGCTTCAATACTCTTCTTGACAGGAGATAACTCTACTATCTTCTTCTTAGGACATCTGCTAATGTCATGACCAAACTCCTAGCAAACAGCACTGGATTTGGGCTTCCATGCATATTCTGCTTTAATCTCAATCTTGTCTCCTTAATAAGTAAGTAATTACTAAGATAGTTTCCAAGATCCTTGAAAAAGTTTTTTTTTTTACTTTTGCAAAAGCAAATATTGTATTTTTTCAGTGACTTTATCCATCAAGAGAGGCTTCCCCAAACCACTAGCTCTAGCAATATAGCTCAGTTCTTCTTTTTTAATGTACTCCTTAGGAACTCCCCACAGTTTTCTAAAATTGGGATTTTTCTTTTTTCCCATTTTTTCAACTAAAATTTTGGCTGCCATTGTCTCAACAGTAATGGTATGTTAGCAATGTGCCAAGGGTCCACCTTCTAATACCCATTGTCTGGTTTTTTCATCTGGAAATGCAAAATAGAAAGTCCATTTTCCACCTCTGATACATCAACCCTACCTCACGTTACCTCCTGCCGAGCCTGCGGCATTCCGGCCGGCATATCTCGAGATCGAGTTTTAGTTTCTTTTCTAGTTGGGGATTAAGACCCGACATCAAATCCACTAAAAGTCTGAGTAGCTTTGTGAATGACTTCAAACCACCATAGGTAGACCCATCCACTTATTCTTCTATCAGCCAGGCTTTTGTCCCTATCTACGTTTGATTTAAAAAAGAAATGGAAGAGCGCTCTTTTTGATCGAGAAACAAGGTTTGGTTGAAATGCTACTGGTGGTTGGTGCTTCAGGCCGCAGTTGGTATATCATAAATGAGTTATAACCGGAAAATCTTAGAAAGAGTAAATGCTATATACCTGATACCGGAAAGCAAAGCGTGGTGCTAACATGACTAAAAAAATGATTCGGAAATCTGTCTTTATAACTTTCTCTCATGCGGAACGAAGAGAAGTTAGTAAATATATTGGGAAGCCCTTGATCGAGTAGTTCATCCGAAAGCATTTGATCCATCAGATCAGTGCTTGATCTTCTACTTAATAGGTTCAAGACCTAAATAAAGGAATGAAAACAGTTGCAAGATCCGCTTACTTCTTTCTCTTAGTCAGCTCTATCTCATATTGCCTATGAGCTCTCGTAGTATCTCATAGTAGTATCGAATAATGAAAAGAAGGAAAGCTCTATTGAATAAGCCAAGGATAGAGAGAAAAAACTTAAAGAACTATTTGAGAAAAGGAATATATCTCTAGGTTATTCATTCCATCCTAATTTTCAATCTCGTGAATTCAATAAAAAGAACTCAAGGCTGCGACATCCACTTTAAGACTAGTTAAAAAGAAAAGGTTCCACCCTTGTAGTTAGACAACCGATATGCGACATCATAATTAGTATGGGAGTTGCCGCTGATCTGCGACATCAATAGATAAGCATGGTATGCGAATATGTGTTGTTGATCTCCGCATCGCGATGCTACTTTCGTAGGGGAGAGCAGTCAGTCCCCACCAAGGTGAGTATAAGGGCTTTTTTTTGGGGGTAATTTCACTTCATTCATCTTCAAGTGCTGACAGTTTCTATTCCCGAGGGTGAAAAGCCAGTACTGGATAGACAGTTTGGATACGTCACTGAGTGCCCCATGGGTCATCTTGTTTCCTATTCATCGGAAGCTACATAAAGCATCCCTATATTAAGATGAAGTAAGAAAGCATCAGTCCTCTTATTTTTTGTCTTCTATGAAAGAATGTAGCTCGCTCTTTCAACCCGGGGCCTCCTCTGGGGAACTGTTTGAGTTTTAGCATCGACCCCATTTCCTTTTGATTGTATTACGCTTGACTCGCTGCAAAACATTTCGCTTTCTGCGCCACGCTCGTACGTGGTTTACACTCCTTGCCTTTCATCTGACTTTGCCATCGGGCAATTGTTTGTTTTCAACTGGATTGGATTCCGAACCAAGAAATATAGGCAACTTTCACTTGAAAGAAAGGAGCTTCAGAAATCTTGTATTCCACCGAATAAGAATAAGAATAAGAGCAAGAAGGGGCTATCTTTGTGAAGGGACCGGCACTAGAAAGTAGATCATATGGCCTTTCTTTCGCCAAAATCAAGTAAAGCCCCGGCCCAAGAAATGCAGCAAAGCAAGTCGTCTTTGGTTTGGAGCTAAATTCCTGGATGTATAGGCTTGATCGAGTGCCTTACCTGAAATCAACGATATAAAGTGGGCTCTTTAGCTTGCTCCGACAGAGGTCTCCTTCTCCCTTAGCAGCGAGACCAGTCCCTACCTCTTTTCAATCAATCTTTCAAACCGTATGCCTTTTCTACGCCTAAAACAAGTTCATGTCTCTCCTCTCTGAAGTCGGAACTTATTGAAAAGTAGTACGCTTTCTTTCGTGGTGTTCAGGATCCCATGCTTTGTAGTTCACCCATGGCTTTCTCTAACGAAGCTAATGCCGAATTAAAGACCTTAAACGGAAAGACACAGGAGGTGGCGAAAAACGAAAAAAGAGAAAGAGCTTACAAACTTCTCTGAACCCGGTAGCCAGCGGAGCCCTTATTCATGGGTTAGGGACTAGCATTGAACAAAGTTGGTGACAGCCGAAGAAAAAGTGAAAGGGCAAGTAAATAATCTAAACATGCGGGTAAGCAGCAAAAAAAGAATAAAAGTAACGCGCCCTACCTGTTAGTAAAGTAAGGCCTTCCAGAGCCTATCTAACACAGACATACATGTGGATGAGGACACAGAAATAAATGGGAGTCAATCCAGTACTGAAATTGCATAGGCAAAAATGCAATATGTTCATACTTGATGAAACGCACATCATCTAATTCATGATTTAAGAACACGAGAACGAGATATTGACTTTTTTGACATCTATAACTACATTCTCACATTTCTTTTTTGATCTCATGACTTTTTATGCGATTGGAAAACGAATGAGATCAAAAATATAGCCGGACGACTTGACCATAAGGTCGGATGTTTTCGTGAGCAGTAAGCAGCGGATCTCCCCTTTTTGGGGGAAAGCTGGTGGCCCTTTTGGCGTGTTAATTCTTTTGACGGGGCGGCCTTCTTCGTTCGGTAGATCCGGTCGAGGTGGTTTTCGTTTACTAGCGCGTAGGTGGTCTAAGTTCCTATGACCGAGTCTTTCTGGCCCCTGTGAACATATTTTCTTAATGTATTAAAGAGGGCCTCTCTAACCGGTGAAAAGTGGTAGGTGTCCACTAACGGCTATTCCTGGCTCGGCTCCGATAACGCAATTCTGGGAGGAGTCGGTAGTTGGGCACTGGATCCCTTCGGACCTGGAGAACGTGTGACACTGGGTCGGGGTTTGGTGATCTTCATTAGCTCGTGCTTTCAGCAAGTTCGTACCAGTCGTCAGTCAAGGAGGGAGCTCCAACCTCCATGCCTAGCTGCAACCTAAATGCTGGTTCTATCCCGGCCAAGCAAGAAAGGGGAACCCCGGTGGGAAGAGGGAAAGAAAGATCAGGGGAAGAAGCGGGGTAGAGGAATTGGTCGATTCATCAGGCTCATGACCTGAAGACTGTAGGTTCGAATCCTGTTCCCGCCTCTGCATAAGTATCCACCGACTTTCATGGATTTCATGTGATTATAGGTACTCTTTTCTTGATCGTAGAACCTGGCGATTGCATGTCAAAATGCCTTTCTCCTTTATACAGACCCGGTGAATAGCATATGAACTCATAAGGAAGAAGTGTTATCGAAGGATTTCCTTCCATTCTTCCTAGTATGGAAGAAGTAAAGAAAAAGTATTGCGTCTCGATCTATACGAAAGGGCACTGGTTTTTTCTTTTGGTTTCATTGATAGCAGAAGAGTACGCTAGCTAGCGGAGCCTGAAAATGCTTGCTTGCGCCCCACCCCTACGGAAACTATTGCCTATGCTTGCTGCTCGCTCAGTGTCAGTAGATGTGGCACCCCAGCTCAGAGCAACCGGTTTACCTTGCATTGCCAGCCCAGAGATCAAGTCTTCTGGCAATACACAACAACTTGGTACAGAAAACAACCGCTTTATTGATCTCTTAGCGGGAACATAGGTTTACATTTTACATGATGAGTGAGGCCAAGTGGCACACACGGTGCGGCTGCACTTATGTACATTATTTAGTAGACATGGCAGGGGCCTCGATGATAAGGGAACTACTACGCGACAGTGGAACGACGAGGTAGCGGAACTCCATTCCACAGGGACACTGCTGGGACACGGCCTAGAGCGCGACAAACTGCTCAACGTCAAATCCTTGCACGGCTTCTCCTGCATCTGGCATGATAAGCCAGGTGAGTACTTTGAATGTACTCGCAAGCTCACAGCAAACAAAACAAGTGCGACAAACAATAACAAGGCATTTAACAGATTTAATGCATGAGCATGATACTACTCAACATGAGAGATGCATGAAACATTGCCATGGTCCTCGGGACCACCTTACCATCTCGGGGTTACCGCGTAACCACCGTTCATAACTTACCAACGTGATCCTCACTAGATCACAATCATACCTTTCACTGTGATCTTCACTCGATCACTATTTCTGTATGTGCCATCTTGCGAATCATAGTGTGCAAGTTAATTATATCTGTTGACCCACGGTGTGACCTACTACGAACTATGTCCATATCCGAGGATGCGGCTATCGACAGATTATACACTCTGCAGAGGTTAGTACACTGTACCCACACCACGGAACTCATGGCCTCGTGCTCCCATTCGGGTGGACCAACGATATTCCGACAAAACCAATCTATTGCATGACACTCTCCCGGCCACTCCGACAAACTCCCCTTTGGGCTATGTCCTAGGTGACCCTGATGTCAACATGTGACATCCGCCACCTCTGTGGCTGCCACCGTCATGGCCAAACATCAACATTGTCCCAAACGGGGACCTTGGTACCATCAAAACTTGGGTCCTCAAGGTTATGACTGCCTACCGGGCCAGGGTAGCGCCCGAGCACAACCTTCCCTCGTAGGAGGCACCGGCGAGAGGCATGACAATAGACCGCATTAGGGCCTCCCCATCCAGGAAAGTGTGGTTGCACTGGTGAGCTCGATTCGGTGGCACCATGACTCGATCAACAGCATGTTCAAGTTGGATTATTATCAAGTTTAACTTGAAAAGAAAATGATTCGAGCCATAGTGTATGAATGGATGCACGGGTCACGATTATGAATGATGAATGCATCATACTACCATATGTGCATATGACATGATTCCTACTGCCTACATTAACAAGTAAGCATGTAACCTACTGTATAATATCAAAATGACAGAATAAAGTCTATGCAATCAAAGTTATATAGCAAGTTATTTTAAATAGTGAATATATGATGAATTTAATTCAATTAAACCAAAGTCATTGCAATGCCATCCTTGCATATGAATGTTGTGGCGTGCCTCGGTTCAGAGAAGTGTCACAATACTCCTGGCCTTCTCCAACACTACTAGGCTCTTCTGAAATTAAATTAAATGGAAAAAGAAAATGTCACACAACACTGTTTAATGCACCAGAAATTCTCAACAGCAAGAAAAATTCTGAAACTAGGCATATAGAAACTTTGGAATTTTATAAACCAACAGCAAAAAGAATCATCTCATTCGGACTTATGGATAAAAAGTTATTGCTGGTCAAAGTTGGATTAGGTCTGGTCAACATTTGAATTTAAAAGAAAATCCATAGGCGGCCACGTCGAAGACGTATTCAGAGAATACGCCTCCATTTATACCGCTTCGGGCGGGCGAGGGAGAGAATGACAGGTGGGGCCCTTCTGTTTTAAACGAGAGAGAGAGAGGGAACAGTGTCTGGCGGCTCTGTCGCCGGCGTTTCTCCGGCGAGGAGGCGTCGGCGATCACCGGAGAGAGGGGGAATGGGACCAGCTCGGCGAGACGGTTACGCACGTACTCGAAACACAAGCTGAGGTGGTCGGACGGCGTCGCGGCGATCCTCTCCAGAGACGGCAGCGGCGGAGCTGATCGGGATCGGCGTTTCCGGTGACAATCCGGCGAGCTCTTGGTACCGTCGTGCTCAGGAGGTTGCTACGGTCTCAGGGGTGGCAGTGGTTGGAGCTGGGGTGGACTAGGATGAGTGCTCGGAGGAGAGGGATCCGCGGCTGTCGCCGGCGAGGTTTGAAGGCCAGAGGCCTTCCCGGCGTTTGCCACCAGCTACTAAGGCTCTATTTGAGAGCGGAGAAGTGGTTTGGGATGGCTAGAACGATCGGGGAGGGGCTCTATTTATAGGAGGAGGCGAGGCAGTGCTCGGGCTCCGCCGGAGCTGAGCGGCAGGGCGAACCGGGGACGGTGAGGACTCGAGCGAGCTAGGAGACGACGCGGGCGAGGCCAAGCATAGTGCATGCACGCGGGCTCGAGCGCAGGCGCACTAAGAGGAATAGGGTCGCACGTGCAAGCCACTGTACCACAAGCTAGCGCCGTGGCCGCTTCCGGCGTGCCTCCTACCGGCGTCGGGGAGGGTCAGAGAGGGGCTAGGTGGAAGAATGGGAGTGCTCTGAGTGGACTAGACATGCTGTGGTGGCGCGAGGGGAGAGGTTGGACGGCGGCCGATCGAACC
Organism: Elymus sibiricus; assembly: GCA_039707655.1. Classification (NCBI taxonomy): domain Eukaryota; kingdom Viridiplantae; phylum Streptophyta; class Magnoliopsida; order Poales; family Poaceae; genus Elymus; species Elymus sibiricus. Next base: position 438,044,894 of record CM077668.1, on the reverse strand, counting down.
CGACGTGCAGAGTGCACAGAGCGCGTGCATTGCACCATGCCCGTACGCGGTCACCGTGTGCATTGGCATGCAGGTGACTTTCGGCGCTGCCACACCATGTCCTAGGTGTTGTCCCTTCAACGCTTTGCCAAGGAATGCGCTGGGCTTGCCAAATGGTGCATTGGAGGTGACTGGAGCTAGAGATAAATTTTCTGGACAGAAACTTGCTCCAAGCACTGGGGACAAATGGCTGGGATTCTAGGGCTGATTTTAGGCGTTCAAGCATCACTTAGGAGGGTGATCACGTGGTAAAAATTTCAGCTAAAAAGGATCAAGGAAAAATATAGTTGCTTCACAATGTGCTCTTTTCTGACCAGAAGCAAAAACATTTTCCCTGTCTGAAATTTTCCAAATGACCATGGGAAAATTTTGCATAGGAAGGTGAGGCATGATCCAAAGAATATCTGGGAATTTTCTTGGAATTTTGTGGGTAATAAAAATAGGGGTTGCTTCATAGCTTAGAGAGCAAAGGAGCATTTTCAGAGAGAAAAAGCATATAATGCCATTAAATAAAAATAACCAATGGCATTACTATGAGAGGGATGAGGTCTAGGGAGGGTTTATGGATGATAGAGCCCACTCGGAAGAAAATCAAAAAATAAATCCAAGTGGTAAGTCCAAAAGAAATGACTGAAAAACCCAAATGCAAAAAAAAAGAAAACTCAATAAATCCAAATAAAAGAAAAAGGCAAAATCTAGGGTGTTACAAACCTCCCCCCCCTTAGGATCAATCTCGTCCTCGAGATTCGGTTGCTCAGGAAACAGATATGGGTATGCAGTCCTTAAGAAATCCGCTCTTTCCCAGGTGGCCTCGTCCACAGTGTGGTGTTCCCATTGGACCTTGTAAAACTTTATAGTTTTGCTGCGGGTGACTCTGTCCATTTCTTCCAAGATTCTCAAGGGTTTCTCCTCGTATGTTAAATCTTTGGCAAGCTCCAGTTCTGCCATATCTGCCTGTTTTGCCGGTGGTGCGATGCATTTTCGTAGCTGAGACACGTGGAACACATCATGCACCTCGGATAGCTCGGGAGGCAATTCTAACTGATAGGCCACTTTGCCCACTCTGGTCATAACTAGAAACGGACCGATGTACCTTGGTGCAAGTTTTCCCCAAGTATGAAACCGTTTAACTCCTTTCATGGGGGAACTCGGAGATATGCATATTCACCTGGTTCGAAACTGATCTGCCTATGCTTTGAGTCATAGTAACTCTTTTGACGAGATTTTGCCACTTGCAGTCTTTCTCTAATTTCTTTGACTTGCTTTTCTGCTTCCATCATCAAATCAGTCCCGAAGATTCGGCTATCTCTTGTCTGAGACCAGTTTAGCGGGGTGCGACACTTACGGCCATATAGAGCCTCAAAAGGTGACATCTTGAGACTAGTCTGATAGTCGTTGTTGTAAGAAAACTCAGCGTATGGCAGGCTGTCCTCCCATTTGGGTCCATGAGCAAGAGCGCATGCCCGAAGCATGTCTTCTAAGATTTGATTTACCCGCTCTGTCTGCCCATCTGTCTGAGGGTGATAAGTGGTGCTATGCTTCAAAGCGGTTCCCAAGGCTTGGTGTAAACATAGCCAGAATGCTGAGGTAAACAAAGATCCTCGGTCTGAAGTGATAGTCCTTGGTACTCCATGTAGACTGACAATCCTGGTCACGTAGAGTTGAGCGAGTTGATCTGCACGGTAAGTTGTCCTTATTGGAATAAAGTGGGCCACCTTGGTGAGCATGTCGACCACGACCCATATGGCATTGTTGCCTCGTGGTGTCCTTGGTAATCCCACGATAAAGTCCATGCAGATATCATCCCATTTCCATTGGGGAATGGGTAACGGTTGAAGTAGACCGGCTGGTTTCTGGTGTTCAACCTTCACCCTGTTACATATATCACAACAGGCGATGTAATAGGCAATATCTTTCTTCATACCTTCCCACCAGAATGTCTGCTTCAAATCTTGATACATTTTTGTGCCTCCAGGATGAATAGAATATGCGGACTCGTGAGCTTCCTTCAGAATCTTTTGCTTTAATTCCCCGAGGTCCGGTACACAGACCCGATCCTAAAATCGGAGTGTACCTTTATCATCAATGTTCGTCTTCCCTTCTCGTACTTGAGCCATTATCTTTAGTAACATAGGGTCACCAGGTTGAGCCTTTCGAATTTCGTCTTCCAGGGTAGGGGTTACTTCCAAGGTAACCGAGCAAATTGCATCACACAAGATCATATTGAGCTGAGCTATTTGTTCTTGAAGTGCTGGGTGCAGACGCTCGATTAAGGAGTTTGCGGTAGCCGGTTTGTGACTGAGGGCATTGGTGACCACATTGGCTTTTCCTGGGTGGTAGTTAATACCCAGGTCATAATCTTTAACCAACTTCAGCCATCTTCTTTGTCGGAGGTTCAAGTCCGGTTGCGTGAATATATACTTGAGACTCTTGTGGTCGGTGTAGATTTGGCATCGCTTTCCGAGGATGTATTGCCTCCAAATCTTTAAGGCGTGAACCACAGCTGCCATCTCTAGGTCATGGGTAGGGTAATTCTCCTCATTCGGTCGGAGCTGTCTTGATGCGTAGGCCACGACCTTTCCATCTTGCATAAGTACACACCCAATGCCACGCCTGGATGCGTCGCAATAGATGTCGAAGCTCCGGTAGAGAGTTAATACTGGAGCAGTAGTTAACCGGGTCTTGAGCTCATTGAAACTGTTTTCACATGCTTCCGTCCATATGAACTTCTGATTTTTCTTGAGCAGTTCAGTCATCGGTTTGGCAATCTTTGAGAAGCCTTCAATGAAATGACGGTAATAACCTGCCAGACCCATGAAACTCCTGATTTCTATGACTGAAACCGGTGTCTTCCATTTCAGGACTTCTGTGACTTTGCTTTGGTTCACGGCCACTCCTTGAACGGAAAGAGTATGCCCGAGGAATCCCACTTCTTTTAGCCAAAATTCGCATTTGTTGAACTTGGCGTAGAGTTGATGAGCGCGTAATCGTTCCAATACTGCTCGGAGATGCTGCTTGTGCTCTTCTTCGCTTTTGGAATATATAGGGATGTCATCAATAAACACCACTACAAACTTGTCCAAGAAGTCCATGAACACCTTGTTCATCATGTGCATGAAGAATGCGGGAGCATTGGTCAGTCCAAATGACATGACCGTATACTCGTACAGCCCGTACCGTGCAGTGAAGGCGGTCTTGGGAATATCTTCTTTTCTGATCCTTAGCTGGTGATCCCCGGTGCGCAAATCAATTTTGGAGAACACTCGAGCTCCGCTGAGTTGATCGAATAAATCATCAATCTTGGGCAGCAGGTATTTATTCTTGATTGTGACATCATTGAGAGCACGGTAGTCAACACACATCCGAAGACTGCCGTCTTTCTTGCCCACGAATATCGCAGGTGCACCCCAAGGAGATGAACTGGCGCGGATATATCCTTTTTGGAGCAGCTCATCCAATTGCTTCTTCAACTCCACTAGTTCAGACGAAGGCATTCGATAATATTTCTTGTAAATTGGTGCTATTCCGGGCACAAGCTCAATAGAAAATTCCAGCTCCCAGTCAGGTGGCATGCCTGGTAATTCATCTAGAAACACATCTGGGAATTCACAGACCACTGGGACTAGATTCATCTCTGTAGCAATGGCAACATAAACCATTCCATTCCTTGGTATGGCTCGACCAGCATAGAATCGAGCGAACTGGCCTGAGGGATTTATTAGCGTGACTTCTCTTGTTGCGCAGTTGATACAGGCCTGATGTCTTGTCAGCCAATCCATCCCCAAAATAATATCCAAGGTGGGAGACTCAATGGATACCAGTGATGCAGGGAAGATGACTCCATAGATCGATATTTTCAATCCTCGGCATACAATATTTGTCTTGAGCATGGATCCGGGGGACTGTACCACCATAGCTTTGTCCAAAAGAGTATAGGAAAGGCGATGTTGGGCAACAAAACTCCACGAAATAAAAGAATGGGAAGCCCCGGAATCGAATAAAACTGTTGCAGGTATGTCATTAACAGGAAACATACCAATGACCACCTCGGGGACTTCTGCGGCTTCTTCAGCGGAGATATGATGAACTTGCCCTTGAATGTACCTCCGTTCGGGGAATTGCCCCACATAATTGACTTGAGGCTTCAGGTTGGCTTGTGTCTTGCCGTTCTTGGGACACTGCCTAGCGTAATGCCCAGTCTGTCCACATGTGAAATAGGCATTGTTACGCTGACAGTCTTCCTTGTTTGGTTTGGTGACCACAGTCTTGATATGACTTTCATTCTTGATGTTCCCCTGCTGCCAGGTTGGCTTAAACTTGAATTGGGGTTGCTACCATGTACGAACCTTCTGAACAACTTGCCCTTCCTTCTTGGGTTCAAACTTGCGTTTGCGGTCTTCATAGGCAGTCTTATGATCATTAACCAGTTTGTGCTCCCTTTCGGCAATGAGTGCCTTGTTCACCAAAGTTTGGAAGTCGGGGAAATCTAGCATGCTGAGTGCACATCGGAGGGTAAGGTTGAGTCCTCCGAGGAATCGATCTATCTTCCATTCTTCAATGGCCACATCATGAGTGGAGTAACGGGCCAAGTGATTGAACTTGTTCAAATATTCACTTACAATCGAGGTCCCTTGTGTAAGAGTGAGAAATTCTCGCTGCTTGACCTTCATGATGCCGGCAGGAATGTGATACTTGTGGAATTTGTCCTTGAATTTATCCCAAGTAATCTCATCTTCAGCAGGCCACATAACTTTGGCATTGTCCCACCATATGGCAGGTGGGCCTTCTAGGTAATGAGTGGCGAAGGGTACCTTGTCAGCATCTTCAGTGCGAGCAATTTCCAGCTTCTTCTCAATGGTCCTCAACCAATCATCGGCTTCCATCGAGTCCACTGCTTGACTGAAACTTGGCGGTTTGGTTCTCTGAAAATCTGACAGCTTGGAGTGATTACCATTGTGATTATTCTGCCCAACCACAGTCGGCATGCTTCTCAGGAATTCCATCAGGTCTTGGTTTCTTTTCTCCTCAAACATCCGCATAATCTGTTCTGTTGTGGGTTCTTGAGGTGGAGGAGGCGGTGGCTGATACGGTTCTGGAGAATTTCCGGCTTATCTGGCGGATCGATGAACTGGAGTATCATCGCCACCATGATAGTTACTGCCTCACCTTGTCGTCCTATATATGTTTCCCAATACGAAGCATCGAGATGAGCAACATCCATTAGGGGAAAACAAGCAAAATAGGGAGGTGAAGCAACAAACCCGGAAAACAAATCGAGAAAAGCGAAAGCGAATAACAGAAAGCAACATAATTATACAATACATCATCCAGCATACATAGCAGGGCAACAGCATGGATAGTACTACTACATGCATACAACCAAACACCTCATCATCCTCGTCTACATGCGACGACCGGGATCGCACTGGCACACTGACGGTCCTGCTGGTGTCTCCTCGGTGTCGGACTCCGAACCGGAACTGATAACGGATACATCCGGAGCAAAGGAAACACGACGACGCTGACGGGAAGGCTCTCCCTCAGGGTCTGGAGCAGGGTGACTCCGCAGCATCGGAGCGGCTGGGGTAGCGAGAAGCATAGCCCACTGGGCTGGGGACTCATGAGGAGTCACTACCGAAGTGCCTGAGCTACTCTGGGAGGGTGTGGGGATCACGGGTGTGGGTGGAGGTAATGTAGCTGGAGGAACAAGTGATGTGTGGGTAAGCAGAGGTGGAGCAATGGCAGATCAGGCGGCAGCTAGCTCACCTCGAACGCGGTCCAGCTCCTGGGCTAGACTGGTGATCAGAAAATATCCCGCCGTTATGTAGCGAGATAGGTGACTGGCTGACCGGTCGCACTCCGGATCAATGTAAGGGAAGGGGATCTGTCCCGGCTCATACAGGGACGGATAGAAGTAGAAACCTGGGTGAGTCTGCATCTGAACCTCGTTATAGCGTAGGTCAGTGAGAGCCTCGAATGCTGCAAACTGGACCACCTGGTCGGGTGTAGAAGCAGTCCCGCCCTTGGTGGAGCGAGTGTACGTGCCCACCACGGTACTGTTGTGCATGATGAAATCCGCGTGATACTCGTAAACACCATCAGCAAGCTGCTCTTGGTACACCTGGTATATGGGGTCATCGCCATCGGGGTAGAGTCGGCGCCATACGTTGGTAAGTAGGTGTGGAAAGGTGGAAGGTGCCGGCTCAGGCTGGTACGGATAAGGGACTGGTGCCATCTACACTCACAACATTAGCTGGTCAGTATTAACAATAAGCTATATGCATGCAATGCAACACCCAAGTGCACAATCAAGTCTCAAATTACTACCGAGACTAAGACTACCGTTCTCTAATGCGTCGGCTGTCTAGGGCATCCTACAGTCAGGGCGGCTCTGATACCAAGCGTTGTGGCACCCCGGCTCAGAGCAACCGGTTTACCTTGCATTGCCAGCCCAGAGATCAAGTCTTCTAGCAATACACAACAACTTGGTACAGAAAACAACCGCTTTATTGATCTCTCAGCGGGAACATAGGTTTACATTTTACATGATAAGCGAGGCCAAGCGGCACACACAGTGTGGCTGCACTTATGTACATTATTTAGTAGACATGGCAGGGGCCTCGATGATAAGGGAACAACTACGCGACAGCGGAACGAAGAGGTAGCGGAACTCCATTCCACAGGGACACTGCTGGGACACGGCCTAGAGCGCGACAAACTGCTCAACGTCAAATCCTTGCACGGCTTCTCCTGCATCTGGCATGATAAGCCAGGTGAGTACTTTGAATGTACTCGCAAGCTCACAGCAAACAAAACAAGTACAACAAACAATAACAAGGCATTTAACAGATTTAATGCATGAGCATGATACTACTCAACATGAGAGATGCATGAAACATTGCCATGGTCCTCGGGACCAACTTACCATCTCGGGCTTACCGCGTAACCACCGTTCATAACTTACCAACGTGATCCTCACTAGATCACATTCATACCTTTCACAGTGATCTTCACTCGATCACTATTTCTGTATGTGCCATCTTGCGAATCTTAGTGTGCAAGTTAATTATATCTGTTGACCCACGGTGAGACCTACTACGAACTGTGTCCATATCCGAGGACGCGGCTATCGATAGATTATACACTCTGCAGAGGTTAGTACACTGTACCCACACCACGGAACTAATGGCCTCGTGCTCCCATTCGGGTGGACCAACGACATTTCGACAAAACCAATCTATTGCATGACACTCTCCCGGCCACTCCGACAAACTCCCCTTTGGGCTATGTCCTGGGTGACCCTAATGTCAACATGTGACATCCGCCACCTCTGTGGCTGCCACCGTCATGGCCAAACATCAACATTGTCCCAAACGGGGACCTTGGTACCATCAAAACTTGGGTCCTCAAGGTTATGACTGCCTACCGGGCCAGGGTAGCGCACGAGCACAACCTTCCCTTGTAGGAGGCACCTGCGAGAGGCATGACAATAGACCGCATTAGGGCCTCCCCATCCAGGCAAGTGTGGTTGCACTGGTAAGCTCGATTCGGTGGCACCATGACTCGATCAACAGCATGTTCAAGTTGGATTATTATCAAGTTTAACTTGAAAAGAAAATGATTCGAGCCATAGTGTATGAATGGATGCACGGGTCACGATTATGAATGATGAATGCATCATACTACCATATGTGCATATGACATGATTCCTACTGCCTACATTAACATGTAAGCATGTAACCACCTGTATAATATCAAAATGATAGAATAAAGTCTATGCAATCAAAGTTATATAGCAAGTTATTTTAAATAGTGAATATATGATGAATTTAATTCAATTAAACCAAAGTCATTGCAATGCCATCCTTGCATATGAATGTTGTGGCTTGCCTTGGTTCAGAGAAGTGTCACAATACTCCTGGCCTTCTCCAACACTACTAGTCTCTTCTAAAATTGAATTAAATGCAAAAAGAAAATGTCACACAACACTGTTTAATGCACCAGAAATTCTCAACAGCAAGAAAAATTCTGAAACTAGGCATACAGAAACTTTGGAATTGTATAAACCAGCAGCAAAAAGAATCATCTCATTTGGACTTATGGATAAAGAGTTATTGCTGGTCAAAGTTGTATTAGGTCTGGTCAAAATTTGGATTTAAAATAAAATCCAGAGGCGGCCACGTCGAAGACGTATTCAGAGAATACGCCTCCCTTTATACCGCTTCAGGCAGGCAAGGGAAAGAATGACAGGTGGGGCCCCTTCTGTTTTAAACGGGAGAGAGAGAGGGAATAGTGCCTGGCGGCTCTGTCGCCGGCGTTTCTCTGGCGAGGAGGCCTTGGCGATCACCGGAGAGAGGGGGAATGGGACCAGCTCGGCGAGACGGTTACGCACGTACCTGAAACACAAGCTGAGGTGGTCGGACGGCATCGCGGCGATCCTCTCCAGAGACGGCGGCGGCGGAGCTGATCGGGATCGGCGTTTCCGGCGACAATCCGGCGGGCTCTTGGTACCGTCATGCTCAGGAGGTTGCTACGGTCTCAGGGGTGGCAGTGGTTGGAGCTGGGGTGGACTAGGATGAGTGCTCGGAGGAGAGGGATCCGCGGCTGTCGCCGGCGAGGTTTGAAGGCCAGAGGCATTCCCGGCGTTGCCAGCAGCTACTAAGGCTCGATTTTAGAGTGGAGAAGTGGTTTGGGATGGCTAGAACGATCGGGGAGGGGATCTATTTATAGGAGGAGGCGAGGCAGTGCTCGGGCTCCGCCGGAGCTGAGCGGCAGGGCGAACCGGGGACGGTGAGGACTCGGGCGAGCTAGGAGACGACGCGGGCGAGGCCAAGCATAGTGCACGCACGCGGGCTCGAGCGCAGGCGCACTAAGAGGAACAGGGTCGCACGTGCAAGCCACTGTACCGCAAGCTAGCGCCGTGGCCGCTTCCGACGTGCCTCCTACCGGCGTCGGGGAGGGTCAGAGAGGGGCTAGGTGGAAGAATGGGAGTGCTCTGAGTGGACTAGACATGCTGTGGTGGCGCGAGGGGAGAGGTTGGACGGCGGCCGATCGAACCCGACGTGCAGAGCGCACAGAGCGCGTGCATTGCACCATGCCCGCACGCGGCCACCGCGTGCATTGGCATGCATGTGACTTTCGGCGCTGCCACACCATGTCCTAGGTGTTGTCCCTTCAACGCTTTGCCAAGGAATGCGCTGGGCTTGCCAAATGGTGCATTGGAGGTGACTAGAGCTAGAGATAAAGTTTCTGGACAGAATCTTGCTCCAAGCACTGGGGACAAATGGCTGGGATTCTAGGGCTGATTTTAGGCGTTCAAGCATCACTTAGTAGGGTGATCAAGTGGTAAAAATTTCAGCTAAAAAGGATCAAGGAAAAATATAGTTGCTTCACAATGTGCTCTTTCTGACCAGAAGCAAAAACATTTTCCCTGGCTGAAATTTTCCAAATGACCATGGGAAAATTTTGCATAGGAAGGTGAGGCATGATCCAAAGAATATCTGGGAATTTTCTTGGAATTTTCTGGGCAATAAAAATAGGGGTTGCTTCATAGCTTAGAGAGCAAAGGAGCATTTTCAGAGAGAAAAAGCATATAATGCCATGAAATAAAAATACCCAATGGCATTACTATGAGAGGGATGAGGTCTAGGGAGGGTTTATGGATGATAGAGCCCACTTGGAAGAAAATCAAAAAAATAAATCCAAGTGGTAAGTCCAAAAGAAATGACTGAAAAACCAAATGCAAAAAAAAAACTCAATAAATCAAAATAAATCCAAATAAAAGAAAAAGGCAAAATCCAGGGTGTTACAGTAGAAGGGAAGAAAAGATGGTCACTCCTTTTAGGAACATGGCGAGCCTTACTTATGACTGTTGCACTTCACTCGCTGCTCGTTCATTCACTTGCTCAGGAACTCGCTGCTTCGCCAGAAGCGACTAGTCGCCTCCTTTCCTCCGCCGAAAGATGCTTAGCCAGAAGCGACGAAGGAGGGGAGATGGGGAAGGCCAACGATGGCAATGAGGGGGAAGCTATCATAGAAGCTTTGCCCCTTGCTTTACATAAATTGTTATGAACTTACTAAATGACCTTATTTATTCTCCCAGAACGCTAGCAAATCTAATAGTTCCATCTGCTCTTCTTAACTTAAGAACGAAGGCCACCATCCTTCTTATTCAGGAACCCTTTGTTTGAGGAGGGCGTATCCCCGGGAAGGGGAGAGTGGCCGAGCGGTCAAAAGCGACAGACTGTAAATCTGTTGAAGGTTTTCTACGTAGGTTCGAATCCTGCCTCTCCCACTTGTTGTAGACTTAAGAGAAGAGAAAGTAGGCGGAAGCCTAGGAGGGCCAATCGAGCGAAGCTCTTTTTTTTTGCCGTGCTGTGAAGTGCAATTTTCTCGTATGCGTTTTAGAGAGGTTGTAGAAAAAAGACGATCTATAGAGATTCCCCATCTATATCTAATCGAGAATAGAAGCGAGTCGCTTCCGGCATCGGCTTGTAGTCTCTGCAGTCGGCACACGCACGGGCCCGCCATCATGCCTCCTTTGTTCGGGACGAAGCCAAGTGAGACATACGATAGACGAAGGCAGCGCCCACCCAGCAGGAGGGCTAAAACCTATAGTTTTGAAATTGCAAACTCCAGCTTCGAAGCTGGAGTGCTTTAGCCCTTTTTTAAGCAAGAATCACCGTCTTGAGCGCCTTGCGCGCTCAAGAACAAGCAAGGGATGAGCGCTTTGTTGCTAAAGCGGATACGTTTTCTTGCTGGGGAAGGCTAGTTTGATCGAGGATTGGAGAGGAGGGAGAGGTGGAATAAAAAGCTCAGGATGGATTTTGGAGTCTTTGTGCGAGGCGTATGCGTTGAGAGTCGCACGTACGGTAAGGAGGAGGGTTCGCGTCTATACATGTAGTGTGGTGGTTGGGCCTACCCACCCTATTTGTTCCATGATCTTTGGGTCTACTGGAGCTACCCACTTCGATCAATTAGCCAAGATTTTGAACGGATACGAAATCACTGGTGCTCGATCTAGTGGTATTTTTATGGGGATTCTTTTTATCGTTGTAGGATTCCTATTCAAGATTACTGTAGTTCCTTTTCGGGCGGCTGTAGGACGGACAACCCCCTATAGGTAGTAGGGTAGGGTGGGTGGTACCGCTCAGATAGCGGCCAATCCTCCTAACTGCGCATGGGCCGGGCTTAGAGCACATGAAACTCATCACTACCTCGTAAGGGCGTTGAGACCATAGCATGTTACACAAAAGCGCCGCTTTCTCCAGAGTGTTGTCACACAGGTGCCCGACTAGACGACCTACTCGCTCTGTAGTGTTGTCACACAAGATAAGCACGCCGCCCGCCTGCTGGCCGGGCAAATTGAAGTTATCTTTCGGTCAACTGTCCACCCAGTAAAGTGCAAAAAACACAGTGGAATCACGCAACGCACGCTGCTAGTGTGCTTCCTGCCCACGAGGAAAGAAGAGCGACAAGGTTCAGATTTGACTGTTTGCCGCATGGGAGCTGATTACCCAAAAAATCTCTGGGAAAAAAGAAAAGATATCTCGGTAACGAAAACCATAGGAGGCTGTATTCGCGAGATCCAAGGGTTCACAACAGCCCAAAAGAAAAACCGCCTGGAAGTTCGAGGACCTTTAGTACCGTACCGAACCAGCAGCCGTCGCGCCAAGCGACAACCGCCCTTATCCCTTTCCTTTTTCCATTCAGCCTACTTCTTAGCTTTGTTCCATCAGTCTAAGGCAAAGCTTAAGTGGTTTGCCTACCATACCCACTTGATGAAAGGGAACGAACTTCATTTCCTTGGCGGCTTTATGGATGGATTCAGTCAGAAAAAACTCCTTCCTTTTGAAAAAAGTGACGCTTTGCGTCTTCGCTTCCGAGGGTTAGGGTATAGGCCGTTTCGAGCAAGCTTTCACTTTTTCTCCCGGCTTTCTACAACTTTCGCATTAGCTTCCAAAGGCGACCCAATGACCTTTCCGGAATTGGAAGTATTCGTCGCCCTACCCTAAGAAAGAAGTCACTATAAAACTGCTTGCCCTCCAGAAGTACCAAAGGTGCGCGGAGCCCGGTGAAAATGAATATATTTGCTACTGAAAGAAGCCTGCCTATTGACTAATATTCGTCTTTAGAATGAAAGTAGCTATGAAGCCCAATCTACTGTCGATTTAAAAGGGGGCATAGTCATATGGGTGGGGTGTTTGTGAGGAGCTGCCTTGGATATGAGGAATTCCTCAAATCTAAAAAAAAAGAACAAAGACAAAGTCCGTGACGAAGCTCTTTCTTTTCTATCAATAGATAGGAATGAGTGTTCGTTATAGGGGATAGGATCCATCTGCTCTCTCTCTCTCTCTCTCTCTCTCTCTCTCTCTATTTTCTTTGATGCAATTTAGAAGGAAAGAGCAGTGCGAAGTAGAAAAAAAAGAATCAGGAGATGATTCCAAAATAGATACATAGACATCTAAAGTAAAGGGATGTATATATTATTCCTATATATATCATCTATCTATGAAAAAAGTAAACAGAGTTTGTTTTTGGGTTCCCCGAAGCCCCGAATGGATTGGATCGTTTCTGCTTCTTCCAACAAAATGAAGGCCTCGCCCCTTCCGAATGCTTCTTCGATCCTGAAGTTCTCGCGAAGAGAATAAGATGCAGCTCCCCCTCCCTCTGTCTTTTTCTGCTTTGCTAATCTTCCCCTCTAACACGGGCCGGGCTTAGGCGGGCGCGGGAGGAAGAAAGAAAGTCGAAGAGCGTCTTCTCCTTTGTCCTTTTTTCACTGCAACACAGGAAAGCACCCTCTTTTTGTAATCCCTGCAGCTTCCCAGAGGCTTGCTTTTTTTTATTGAACGCATGGCGTAGCTAGGACCCCTCCAATCATGTTTGAGCCTATGTTCACCCGGGGCCAGAAAAGGAGAATTCCGGAATGTCTGCCGACGTTCAGATAAGGTGCATATCCCTTACCACTAAAGGAAAGGCTCGACGAAGGGGGAGATATTGGCTGGGTAAGGAAAACGCTTTCAGAGATTGAGATGTCGATTTGTTTTTCATCGAAAAGGAAGAAGGCCGAGGGGATAGCAGCCTTCCTTCGGGCTTTGCCTGCCGACGTTCTAGTAAAGAATTCCGGCTCTGCCCGGGAAAGCGCGAGCAACAACATAAAGAAAGGGGTCCATGTAGCTGCTGCGCCCGCCCACTGAGCAGCAGGTTCGGCATCTACTACAAAAGAGATAATCCACTTTAGATAACCATGTCTCTGCTAGGCAGCGTGTGGAATGGCCGAGAGCGGACCAAATGGATATATAATCCAAGCCGAGAGTGGAGTTACGTGAACAGCCGTCTGATGGAAAACAACTTTCACGTTCGGTTCAGAGAGCACTTTTTTCGTTGAGAATAAGTCCTTCCCTTTTGTGTGAATTCCCCAGCGGCGAATTAACAACTTGTGGGGCCCTATCTATTCAATCTCTCGAGCCCCAAGAAAACCCCCCTCTCCCTCGGACTCAATTTCTCTTTTGACTCTATATATGTGGGCACCTGATATCTATGAGGGTTCACCCACCCCGGTGACAGCATTCCTTTCTATTGCGCCTAAAATCTCTATTTCTGCAAATATGTAACGTGTTTCTATTGTTGTTTCCTATGGGGGTACATTACAACAAATCTTCTTTTTCTGCAGCATTGCTTCTATGATCTTAGGAGCACTGGCCGCCATGGCCCAAATGAAAGTCAAAAGACCTCTAGCTCATAGTTCGATTGGACATGTAGGTTATATTCGTACTGGTTTCTCATGTGGAACCATAGAAGGAATTCAATCACTACTAATTGGTATATTTATTTATGCATCAATGACGATAGATGCATTCGCCATAGTTCCAGCATTACAGCAAACCCGTGTCAAATATATAGCTGATTTGGGCGCTCTAGCCAAAACGAATCCTATTTCGGCTATGACCTTCTCCATTACAATGTTCTCATATGCAGGAATACCCCCATTAGCCGGCTTTTGTAGCAAATTCTATTTGTTCTTCGCCGCTTTGGGTTGTGGGGCTTACTTCCTAGCCCCAGTGGGAGTAGTGACTAGCGTTATAGGTCGTTGGGCGGCTGGAAGGTTGCCATGAGTAAGGTTGGGAGACCGAAGGCAGTTTTCCGTGCAACGGACACGTAGCTTACCGAATCAGTTACAACACAGATGGGAATGCATGCTACGAAAGACAGGGTCGAGTCTGATACATCAACCATCGACTCCATATCCTTGTACGAGTCCACAATCACTACACGAGATGAACCTAGGTTTGGTTAATGGAAGTTGGCCTTAGGTCTAATAGGACTCCCAGTTACTGCGCGCGATCGTATACTGAGGTGCTCCCCGTCGGTTGTTGGAACGACGCGAGTCGGGCCGTGCCTCGATTCCTTTCAAAAAGATGAAGGGGCAGAGGTGACTAATTCCCCATCTCATTTGGGGCGGAAAACGAATCGACATCTCGATGTGATACAGCCCTTTCCATTTTCGTTGGGAAAGAATGGCGAAGTCCATCCGAACCCTCCAATGAAGAAATAAGAGGAGAGCAAAGCGCCAATGGCGCGCGAAGCGCATGCGGAAGGGGCACGGAGAAATAAAGAAGTGTGGGGGAGAAGCAGCCGAGCTCATTCCCTTCGCTTCCTGGGCCCAAAGCAGTGCTTTGTTTCCTGGCCAAATCAAGGATTTGGGGCTGATTGGAAAAGATATCTGAATAGAAAGATAGATCCATCCATCTATCCAGATATCTAAAAAAGAATCGATTTCGATTTCATGAAACCTTTGATTCAAAGAACTGCGCTTAGCCCCTCCGCTCATGAAACGGCTCTGCTGCAATGGATGGCAGAGGGTCCGTAGTACCCGAAGCACTGGAGTGATCCAGTAGCCGGGAAGGGGCCTAGATGTGCCTACTACTACACCACACTACACTTGGCTCTACACATTTACATAGCTTACCCCTGTCCAGTGTCTGGCAGAACGTTGGGGGCTTCAATCGTCGACTCGTTATCCCCATCTCAGCCCAGGCTAACGGAGCCTAACTTATTTAGGGGAGAGAGTGGAGCCTATCGAAGCACTCTTGAGAGTAAGATCCTTGGCTCCTCTTCATTCTCTATAGGGGTCTCTGCCCACATGGAAGTGGGGCAGAGATGGATAAGATCAAACACGGGAATAAGAAGCATTTGAAATGCCTTTTTGATCATTTTGATAGAGGGGGATGGATAAAGTGGGCAAAACAGACTCACATTTTTCAATCGAAAAGATGGGTTCCTTTTTCGTCTCGACAAAGAAAGAATCATCTTGAAAACGCTCCTAACCCCTCCATAGGGCCGTGTATAGTAAGTGATCCGAACCTGCCCGGAGCGAGCCCCCCTTAGAGGCAAGTGAAGTTGGTGAGCCGTATGATGGGCAACTATCTCCTGCGGTTTAGAGAGGACTCAGCTGTTAGTTAGTACCCCCTTGGTTTCAGGGTGGACCCTTTCACTCTATTTTATTATATATGCTTAGCGAAAAGAATGTTTTATGATAGACCTAGGACATGGATTCTATATGAACCAATGGATCGTGACAAGTCGCTACTACTAGCAATGACTTCGTCTTTCATTACTTCATCCTTTCCATATCCCTCTCCCTTGTTCGATCTTACTCATCAAATGGCACTCAGTTCATATCTGTAAGTTCGTTCGATCATTGACATGGTTCAAAGAAAGGGTGGGCCATTCACCATGAAGGCTAAAAGCGAGATAGGCTTTACTGGACATTTTCGCTTACAAAGGCGAAGACAATTCCGCGTTTTTTCAGCCGATTCTCCGAAATTTCAGACAATTATCCTCACTCAAACTTCAAAAAGTCCGTTTGTCTTTTTCTGATGTAAATTCTGTCTGTCTCCATTGTCCTTCCTAACACTAGTCTAGTCTCCTTCGTTCCACTCGTCCTTGCTTTTTTTTCTTCTTCCTATCGGTCTCAAGGTCAAAGAAATAGGTTCAGTGGTTCGACCTCCCAAAGGTTAAAGAAAGACGTCGGTATTAGGACCACTCCCTCCGGATGATGATATGTCCCAACCATCTATAGCCCATGGTTCATTACTCGGGAATTCGGAGAGGTCATATGAGATAGATGGGTGTGTTCAAAATGGAATGATCCCCTTTTCTCATGTTTGCATTTTTGTTGTCCACAAACAAATAAAGAGTCCGAAAAGACGTACGCATAACAGACTCAGCACCTAGGTCAATGGGTTCAGTGGAGAATTGCATTACTGTAATAGCGAAGGTATCTATGAAATGCAGTACCAAGGTCAATGAAATTGAAAGGCACCTCTGACAACATAATCAAAAGGGATTTGGCGGCTATAGACGACTCAGAGGGGTTTTCATAAAGAGAAGCTTTCGCGCAGTACACCTATTTTTCTATAGAAGTGAATGGCCCCTTAGTTGGCTAGTCCGATCAATCGGCAAGCTCAGCCTCTACGTCGTATTCTGATATAGAAAGAAAAGAACCGAACTCCTGGAGGGTGAAAGAAGAATCTCAAGTTGATACTCTGCCAAGGGATCTGTCCACAACTGGTACTTCACAGGCCTTAGAAGTAGATTTGAATGAGAATGAATGAAATGAGCAAACGTTACTAGGAAGGTGAACTCACTATCAAACTACTGCCTGTGCTAGGGGAAGCGCGAAAGAAAAACCAGTTTCAAGCAAGATCTGATACCCTTGAAGGATTCCCAGGAATGAGAGAGCAAGTACAAGGACAATCTTATTTTCTAAGGATAGGTGGTATTCCATAATTACCATAGTTCGGTTAGAGTGGATTTGAAAAGCTATAGCAGATCGATAAGTTGCTAATTTAGCCAAGTCAACTCCACTACGGAATCTAGCTCTCCATAAGAGGGTATTCCCAATGAGACAAGTAGTTTATCGAAGGGACCCTCTGTCTGAAGATTGTAGTCCGGATTTCTCGGAATAGAATAATTGAATGAGCAGGTGCAGATGGTCAATCTCCATCTTGAAGCCGAGTCTCTCTGTCTTCTTATTTTATATAAAGATATAGAGAATAACTCGATCGATCCTAGAATGATTTCATGATCTGATCTTCATTTGGGCGGCTTTCGCTCAATCCGTGGCTGTAGTGATAAGGCAAATCAAAGGGGTAAAAAAAGAAGATATAGAATTGTAGCTAACGGGGTTCTCTCATCCTCGCCTGTCACTATAGCGTGTCAAGTTTCTCTCTTTCCAATCAGGATTTTTTAGGTGTGAAGTGAAGTTCACCAGAAACGCTAGCTATATGCTTAACACAGGGTAGGGGATTCCATTCCACCAAAGACGTAAGGTGAATGAGTTCACCCCGACTCCAGAAAGATAGGTCAAACTGTGGACTGAGGTTCAGTCAGGAATTAGCGTATAGAAAGGAGCAAGAAAACGTATGCGCAGGCGCAACAAAGCGCTCATCCCTTGTTCTTTCGCTTGGAAGCTCAATCCCCTCGCTTCTTCTTTCGCCTCTATGCTCGTGCTTTCAGCAAGTTCGTACCAGTCGTCAGTCAAGGAGGGAGCTCCAACCTCCACGCCTAGCCGCAACCTAAACGCTGGTTCTATCCCGGCCAAGCAAGCAAGGGAAACCCCGGTGGGAAGAGGGAAAGAAAGATCAGGGGAAGAAGTGGGGTAGAGGAATTGGTCGACTCATCAGGCTCATGACCTGAAGACTGCAGGTTCGAATCCTGTCGCCGCCTCTGCATAAGTATCCACCGACTTTCATGGTTTTCATGTGATTATAGGTACTCTTTTCTTGATCGTAGAACCTGGCGACTGCATGCCAAAATGCCTTTCTCCTTTGAATTACTCCTTTTTATTGAATTTGCGAGAGATGTCCCTCAAGAATTGGTGGAATTGTATCCTGGATTTTTTGCATAGGAGGATTATCCTCTTATTTCTCGTGCTCCTCACGGGAATCGCGATCTTCATTTCTTTTTCTAGCGGGGCATATTCACCACAGCCAGGGAACCTTTCGTACCATCTGGTGGAGTGCCTCGTCGAAGAGTATGTTTGATGGTCCGAGAGTAGAACAGCGACTTTAGGTGGAGTCGAGCGTGAAAGAAGGGGGAGCCCGGCAGCGGGGAAAACGGCACCTGCAGGGGTTCTGGTCTCCATGATGAACAACCACGACTTTGATCTTAACGAGCTGCCGCTTGAGCATGAGCAGCTCGTTCAGGAGCAGCCACTGTTGAAAATAGCGAGCCTCTAGAGGATGATGCTGATACATCATTTGATTTGTTTCGGGATGCAGAAGAATAGCCTGATGAGTACAATTATGATTATGATGACTATGTTGATGTATCCATGTGGGGAGATGAGGACTGGACAGAACAAGAACATGAGAAAGCGGAAGATTACGTGAGCATCTATGCTCACATCTTGTCCACCCCAGTAAGTGAACCTTTTGTATCCTTTTGCTTATATTTTGATGTTCGTTCTGTAAATGACCTTGAGTTGTTTTTCACATTCTTTCTACAGGTAATTGCAAATATTGACAAAGACGGTGTACATGAAATGGTGATTGCACTTTGACTCAAAAGCACTATTCGATAAGACGCAGTAGAACTGTGCACCCGTTTTTGTTTTTGTTTGAGTTTGAGACGACCTATACTAAACTATAATAGCATGGAGAGACAGCAGCTAATACCAGATCATACTACAGTACATCTAGTGCATGCTAAAACCCTCCTTGTGTACTAGGCTTATGAATAAACTAAACTATTGAGATGTCTCTAGTGTAGGTGACAGGGAAGCCATGCTCGTTAGAAGAGAAAACAGATGGTTTGAGCAAGCATGGGTTCAAGCTCTAGTGGATGGGTTTGATAGCTGAACGCAAGGATAATTCATCTACGTAGCTAGTTGGTTATGGTGGCGGAGAAGCCCCTCTTTAGCTACATTGGGCTCCTTTACTACTTTATTTAACCCGGGGTTATGCCTAAAACCGGTATCTTATGCGTGTTCGACTAGTTCCATTTCTAATTCTCCTTCTTCGCTGGGGTCTACATACAAAAGAATGGAACACTCGACAGCTTCGATACTCAAATAACCAGCTCATTATGCTTAGGTTGGGTTAGGAAAATAAAGCTTTCCAAGGGACTAGTTCTTTTGCGCATCTGTTTCTCCATCCGTTCTCTTCACATAAGAAGCCAGCCGCCTACTCCTACTATTGGGTCAGTTGGTCGGTCAAGTGAACCACGCCCAGCAGGTGGGTATGCCGATAAGATTCCTTTGTTCGACGTATGTCCATATGAAGCGAGCACTTCAAAACGAGGCTATTATGCTGAAACTAGGGCTCCCTCTGGGTAATTCTACCTATCCGTTTGGACCACGTACCTAGATCAAGTCAATCATTTCAATCTAAGTTGTCCTCAGCTATAGCAAAAACAGAAGAAAGCAACAAGTTCTCCGTTTCCTATTCCCAAAGGGTGTGAATGGAATCAATAATTATATATATATAAAGTTGACGTAAGCTGTATGCATTCGGTGCCCTCAAGTAGGTACGACTATGGATCATTCTATTCCTTTCCTTTAGGTAGTCCTAAAAAGTAAAACGTAATGGTAGAGGATGAAGGAAACAAATAATGAAGTCTGCACCTTTGACTACTGATGAACCGCCATTTCGTTCTTTTCTTCTTTGTTCGGCTTTGACAAGCAAGATACCTTGAAGCAGGTGACAGTCTATAGCCCAGGAGAGTACCATTACTGACATGATACAATTGGCCTTCCTCTTCAGATTTATTTAGAACTTCAAGCGTTCAAGGCAAGGTTGTGCAATCTCTCGTACCAGCGAGAAAAGGGCTTATTTACTACTTTTTATCGATCAATGGTCCACCGGTCCCATCCAATGAGTGGTATCTGAGTATCATAGTATCATAAGAAAGTTCATTTGTACACCCGCTTATCTTTCTATAGAAACTTATCTCTAAATGATTTTTAGATAGGATGTTTCTGGAATTACCCCTGCTACGTAGAATGGGATAGTGTCAACGTCCTTCATTATAGTACCGAAGATGCTCGTAGGCTGGTCGATGGAAAGGATGGCTTTTATTCAAAGAGATGGAGATCCTGGTTTAGCAGCGGTTGCCCGTCCTTGGGTTTATGTCGAGCTTTTCGTATTAAGCACTGGGAGCAGAGAAATCCTAGGGTTGCTTTGTCTTCCTCTTCTGTTCTTAAATATAACTGAAAAGCATCCTGTTTCTTTAGTTGCCTCAAAGCTCAGGATCTCCCCATGTGTCTTCTGGAGATGTGTCAGTGGCTTTGCAATGATGCCGAAATGGCGAACGAAGCGCCTATAATAGCTGGCCAAACCTAAGAAGCTGCGGACTTCTTTGACTGATTTCGGAGAAGACCAGTTGGCAATGTTCTTAATTTTTTGGGTTTCAGTGGCAACCCCATGCTGGCTGATAGTATGGCCCAAATAGGATAACTGGCATTGAGCGAAAGAGCACTTTGAGCGTTTGACTTGCCATTGATCCCTTCTTAACAACTCAAGCACTGATTGCAAGTGGATTGTGTGATCTTCAAGAGAGGAACTGTAGACTAAAATGTCGTCAAATAACACCAGGGCGCATTTGCGCAGAAGGGGTTTGTTTGAGAGTGGCGTTCATGGCTCCCAAGAAGGTGGCTGGTGCTCCCGCGAGGCCAAAGGACATGACCTTGTACTCGTAGTGCCCTTCAAGAGTCTGGAAGGCTGTTTTGAATTCATCGCCAGCTGCCATACGAATATGGTGATAACCAGCTCTGAGATCGGGTTTAGAAAACCATGAGGCACCAGACATCCAGGAGTTCTTCGACTATGGGCACTGGATACTTGCTGACGATAGTCATCGCATTTAGACAGCGATAATAAATACATAAACGCTAGGAGAAAAAAATATAAGATTTTTGGTCATAGAACCCCTGGTACCAATGTTTATAGAACTGTCCAGAATTGATAAAGAGAAGCAACTTTGAAGTCATGGAGAACGAAAATAGGACCCTGGCTCGAGCCCATCTTGTGATTAAAGGTAAAGTGCTTCAGTACATTGGTGCAGGGGAATGCGTACCTACGCCTTTTAACTACCTTGGGGAGAGCGGACTCGCTGATGACCCTCCTTGGGAAACAAATGAAGTGGTGGATTGGAGTACGTCTCCGCCAATTAGAGATACGGTGCTGACCAAAGCTGAGTGAGTGAAGGCTCCGGCTTGACCTACTAACTGTTTGCTATCAATAAATCACTAGCTGACAATATGCTATGCTTACTGTAACACCCCAAAATATTTCCTTGGGATTTAAAAAATCTTTTCTTTAAAATAAAATGCTTTGAATTATTTTGGCCCTATTTTTCTTTTTTCTCTTTCTTCCGTTCTGAAATCTTTTTATTTTTAATTGGATTTCAAAATTCTAAATGGTTCTGATTTGGATGGTTATTTACTTGGGTAATTATTTATGGGAAGATCAAAAATATTTCTCTTTGGAAAAGTTATGGAATGAATAAAATCATTGTATGAAAATGATCATTTTCCCCCATCAAGCACTCCCAAATTATTCCAATAATTATTCCGTCACTTCTAAATTATCCCTCAAGTCATTCTCACATTCTATGACAGTGTCCAATACTTTCCCACTCCACAAAAATATTTCTTCCATTTTAAATAAATTCCAAAGTTGGAATTTATATTTATTATGGTTTCTCTGATTTACAAAGGAACCATATTTTCTATAATTCTTCTGCACCCGCAAAAATTATCCCAGCAACTAGACAATACCCACAACCCATTTCACCAAAAACATTGGGTTCCACAGTTCAAAATTTTCAAATTCTATCCAGTTCAAATTTGGTCCAGATTCAAACTCCATGATCAAAACCCAATTTAAATATCTCCAAAAATTCTGAAACTTTGCCAGACTCTCTCTTATGCATCAACACCTTACCACAAAAATCCTCACAAATTCCTAAAATCCCTAGCACTCTCTGTCATTTCATCAAACAGGTGGTGTGCACACTGTTCACTGTCGAAAAATTCAGTTATCTGAATTTGGTTCAGAGAGAGGGGGAGCTCGTCGCGTGCACTACACTCCAACCCCTCTCCTTCTCCTCCACGCCTCCTCTCGCCTTAATTGGGCCGCCGGGGACCCACCCCGTCAGTGCCACGCCACCGACAGCACAGGAGGTGGCCGGTGCAACGGCCACCGTCCTCGGCTGCGGCGGACCGGGCGGATCACCACGGCCGCCTCCGCCTTCACTTCTCCTCCTGCTGCTCCATCCACCTACCTTCTCCACGCGGCATCTCCTCCGCGTCCAGGCATGCCGTACACACCGCCCAGGGCCCCACTGGCAGTCGCCAGAGCCAGTCATCGCCGCCGCAACCATACGGGCACCTCGCCGCGGATAAGGTCGAGGAGCTCGAGGTCGTCCATGCTAAGCTTCTGGAGTACTCCGTCAACCCTCCTGGATCATTCTCAGAACCTCGCCACCGCCCCTAACCAACTCGACGGCCGGAATTAACTCCGGCGTCGCCCGCAAGCCTCGGCCATCCCCGGGCGCCTATAAATAGGAGCTCCCGAGCTCCGTTTGCTTCACACATCACCTCCACACCATCTCAATCGAGCTCCCACACACTCCCCCGACCTCGAGGAGGTCATCTTCCTCCTCTCCGGTCACCGATCCGCCGCCACCTTCCCCGACCCGCACGACGTCGTTAGGCCACCTCCACTTGCAAAACTCCACCAGTAGCCTCTCACCACTCCCTCTCCTCGATCCCGCGCTCCAATTCGGTGTTCAGAGCTCTCTCCGGCGAGATCCCACCTCACCCGAACCACCGTCCGCCGGCGTCGACCTCGCCGTCGTTTAGGTGCTCGCCGGCGACCACCACCGCCACCCACCGACGCGGCAGTCCACCCCGAGCACGATTCGATCATCGCCGCCTCCCAAAACCCCGGCGATCGTCGCCGGTGATCGCCGCCTCAATTCTGTCCACGCGCGCGAGCCTGTTTAAATTCAAACCTGACGGGTGGACCCCACCCGCCAGCGTTTTCTCTTTTTTCTGCTTTTAAACTGAAGGCGTATTCTGCCCTTTTACGCCTTCTCCGCTGAAAGGTGTATTTCGCCGAAGCGTTTTCTTTTTAAACGCACAGGGATCTAGATTTTTGCAGAGAGGCCCCCGGTTTAAAAAGTTTAATAACTTTTAAACCACAACTCTGATTGAGTTGATTATTTTTTTGAAATTCTTATTTTTCTCTCTAGTTTTTTTTAGTATTTATGTGAAAATATTTTGAGACAATTTTTGGTACTGTTGCAAATCTTTAATTTGAATTTTGAATTTGATTTTTCCCGGAAACGAAGAGGGAAACTTTGCCGGGAATTTCGAGGGTTCACTTTCTGACTACTTTGATCAAGGCAAGCATTTTCGAACTTGGGATATAGTGATTGCATTTTGCATTGCATGGTTGCATCGGTTTGGAGTTGCACCATATATGTAGTATATCACAAGTGCATGCATGCATGGTCATATCATATTTGCACTTGCTCGCACTTCACTCAAGTGACTTTCTACTGTGAATAAAAGTTGTGAGACAACCAGGAGTATATCGCCTGCCTTGGGCGTGCCGGTGGGCACGGGCTGTGCTATGACACGACGGTGTCACCGTGGCATGTGGGACATGCCAGTCATAATAACAACACCTCCCGAGTCGACCTAGATCGAGTCTTGTTCCGTCACACCTAGCTAAACACCATGCTGCCACAGGTCTTCCCGCGAGGGAAGTACGGTTTAGTAAGTTGCTAACCCCTGTCTGGGTACACACCACATAGAGGGCCATGATGAGGGTTTCCACGGCCGTGGACTAATGCCCGTCATCAGGTCAGGGGGCATGGGTGTATCCGGCTGGGCCGAGAGGGGGGCACCCCTTGTAATCCGCGCGTATGAATAGTGATCCCATGCTAGTCGAGACGATGGTCTCCCCGATTTAGAGTTTTTCTTGAACGGTGCTTTGGGTGATTCCTGGCATCCGGAAAGTTAATCTGGTGTGTGCTGGTCAGGCGTGTTTTCAACCTAAAGACCGTAATGGGAATTAGCCAGCGTCATGGTGCTGACTAAAGAAATCTCATACACGTGGGTAAAGAGTACACCCTCTGCAGAGTTAAAACTATTCGAATAGCCATGTCCACGGTCAAGGACGTTAGCTGGGAAGGGTCAAGTGTCAGTCCCGGTGTCGGTCTCCGGAGGAAATAATTAATTTGAGCATGACATATTTTGCAGGATAATCATTGTCACCCTAATGACATCATGTATAATTTTTGTTATCATAGATGCTATTGACATAAGTATTATTATTACTATGCATATTATTGTGGACTAACCCATTTCTCTTATTTTATTTCCTGAGTGTCTCAGGGGCTGGCTGGACTACCCTGGATACTTGGTTTTATTTCTTTTCAAGACCTCTCATGGCGTCGCTTGAGTTCTCGGGCGGTCCTGTCTCGCCCGATTCTCTTTTAGACACCCGTTTGGCATTTCTTTTCATGACCTCTCGTGGCGTCGCTTGAGTTCTCGGGCGGTCCTGTCTCGCCCGATTCTCTTTTAGACACCCGTTTGGCATTTATTTTCAAGACCTCTCGTGGCGTCGCTTGAGTTCTCGGGTGGTCCTGTCTCGCCCGATTCTCTTTTAGACACCCGTTTGGCATTTCTTTTCAAGACCTCTCGTGGCGTCGCTTGAGTTCTCGGGCGGTCCTGTCTCGCCTGATTCTCTTTTAGACACCCATTTGGCATTTCTCTTGGATGCTCGGGCGGTCTTGTCTCGCCCGATTCTCCACTTTATATTTTCTTCTGGATTCTCGGGCGGTCCTGTCTCGCCCGATTATCCACTGTTAACCTTCTTGGTTTGTCACTAACATTTTATTTACTCACACTTCTGCACATGCTAATAATTATCATGGCATAATTTAATTTCAACCACATATGCATTTAATCCAGCATGAGCATATGCATTCGGTATATCTTTTGTTCATAATGTTTGCGAGTACATTCAAACGTACTCACTGGCTTGTCCCTGGCTATTTCATTGGCCAGACCTGGAGGAGGACGAGCTTGTGGAGGAAGATTGCGCTAGCGAACCCGACGCTTAGAGGAGTCCCAGTCAGTCAACCTGTGATCTTGGAGTCGACCACATGTATCATCCGCTGTGTTTCCGCTACACCAATAAAATAGTCAAGCCTCACACTGACGCTTGACTTTATTTTATTGTATCAGTGTTGTTCTACCACCACACCACTGTGTTATTCCACCACCGTAGTATATTGGCAAGCTTGTAATAATTGTTGAGCCCTCTGACTCAACCCTGTGTAATATTATATTTGTACTGGTTATCTATATCAAGGAAGTCTACCAGTTGTTCTTGGGGCTGGTATGACTTGAGGCTATTCTGTGATTTATCCCTGAAATGGGCCTGACAAACCTTGGTACCAGAGCCAGGCTGACTGTAGGAAGCCCTAGGCGCGGACGCTAGTAATAGAGTCAGTACTAACATTCTTTTTGCATGCATCTCATGCATTTATAATTAAATCTTGCATGTATAATTAATCCTGCTTGTATAATTAAATTTGCATGTGTATTATAACCTGTTGCGCCCATGCACTTACATTTTTGGGAGGGAAATTATTTTCAGTCTTTTAAAAATTTATTTCCCTCCTTTATATATTTTCTTTTCTCATCGGTGTTACACAAATACCCCAGAAAGAAAATGCATCGTCCCTGGACCCGTTCTATGCCCAGTCTGCCAGAGGACAACTTTGCACAGATGGGAAATCATTTCACACAAGGACAGACAAGTCAGTAGAGCAACGATTCAGTATTTTGACAAGTATGCCGTCTGTATGAGCAAAGTCAGCAGCAGCACGAAGAAATGATGTAGCACTTAATAAATATGGGAAATCACCAAGGACAGCATCAGCCCAGATCAAAATTATCTGAACTACAGAGGACCAATCCAACGGTCTTTTCTCACACAGATAAACCTCTGGAAGCAGACGATTGGTTGCGTGATATGGAAAGGAAATTGGTTATAGCCCAGTGTACGGACCAGGAAAAAGTGCTATATGCTCCGCACTATTTTTCTGGGACAGCAGCATCATGGTGGGAAAATATATGCCACACTCATCCAAATGGAGCAGATATGACATGGGAACAATTCAAGGAAAATTTCCAGGGAGCACATATCCCCAACAGTATTATGAAATTGAAGAAAAGGGAATTTGAGGATCTCAAGCAACGAGGCACCACGGTAACTTAGTACCTGGACCAGTTTACTTAGTTATCTCGGTACGCCAATGATGAGTACATGACAGAAAACAAAAAGATGGAGAAATTTCTTGATGGGCTCGTTCCATCTCTGAAGTGCCAACTGGTGGTTCACACCTTTCCAGACTTCAAGACACTGGTAGACAAGGCGATTATACTGGAGAACGAGCACCGCAACATGAATGAAATTCGCAAATGCCGTATGACCCAGTCAGTGCAGGTTCGCAACAACAGGCCCCGAAATGAACTTCAAAGGCCTGTGGCACCACGACCAGCAAATCCAACACCACGACTACAGCAGAGTCGCAGCACCTTCAACAACAGGACCAAGGACACAACATTCCGTCCTGGCGTTACCTGTTTTGCCTGTGGATAAGAAGGGCATTATGCCAGGCAATGCCCAAAGCAGGGGAATAATGTTCAGAAGCCCAACAACAATGGTCGCAGTGTTAATGCAGCCCCACGACGCAGCAACTCCAACAACAATCAAAGGAAGGGACTGGTGAATCACGTGACATTTGAGGAAGTGCAAAACGCACCGGACATCGTGTTTGGTACGTTCCCTGTCAACACAATTAATGCTACAGTTTTGTTTGATTCTGGAGCTTCCCATTCATGCATTTCTAAAAGATTTGAGAGAATCAGTTTTCTTTTTCGCCTTTGCAAAATTCAATGGTTATTCAGTCCCCGGGATCGAAGCAAAGCACACAATGGTACTGCAAGGATGTGAATATTGAAATCAAAGGAATGAAGTTTCTAGCCAATCTCATTGTACTAGAAGCAGTCGAGCTGGACGTTATTTTGGGAATGGACTGGTTGACCACAAATAAAGGTTTTATAGACTGCTACAACTGTAGAGTGACTCTCACAAATTGTCAAGGGAAGACAATAAAATTTGGCACAAGGAAGATTTCTACTTCACAGGGAAAATTAAATCAAGTGGATATGACAGAGTTGAGCAAGGTTCCTGTGGTGTGCGAATACCCTGATGTATTTCCAGAGGAGCTACCAAGCATGCCACCGGATCATGAAATTGAATTTGTTATTGAGCTAGTGCCTGGAACGGCACCCATTTATAAGAAGCCTTATCGTATGGCTCCGACAGAATTGGCTGAGCTAAAGAAACAAATTAAGGAATTAATGGAAAAAGGTTATGTTTGACCCAGCTCATCACCATGGGGATCGCCGGTTTTATTTGCTAAGAAAAAGGATGGGACCCTGAGGTTATGTATTGACTACAGGGCACTCAATATGGTCACCATTAAAAATAAATATCCACTGCCAAGAATCAACGACCTGTTCGAGCAACTGGCAGAAGCCAAGGTATTCTCAAAAATAGACTTGAGGTCAGGCTACCATCAATTAAGAATCCGATCGTCAGACATACCCAAAACTGCCTTTACCACCAGATACAAATTATATGAGTTCACAATGATGCCCTTCGGTTTGACCAACGCTCCTGCTTATTTTGTACACCTCATGAACAAGGTCTTCATGAAATATTTGGACAAGTTCGTGGTTGTGTTCATCGATGATATACTCATTTATTCCAAGACACCAGAAGAACATGAGCAACATCTTCAGATAGTCCTGGAAGAATTACGGAAAAATCAACTATATGCCAAATTCAGTAAGTGTGAATTTTGGTTACGAGAAGTTGGTTTTCTGGGACATGTACTGACACAGGATGGAATAGCAGTGGACCCGAGTAAAGTAAAGGATGTCTTAGGGTGGAAGCAACCCACCAACATGACTGAGGTCAAGAGTTTTCTCGGTTTGGCTGGCTACTACCGACGATTCATCGAAGGATTCTCTACCATAGCCAAACCCATGACTCAGCTACTCAAGAAAGATAAAAAGTTTGAGTGGACCGAAGCTTGCGAGAAAAGTTTCCAGGAATTAAAGAAAAGGTTGACCACGGCACCTATTCTGATTGTGCCAGATGTGCACAAAAATTTTGAAATATATTGTGACGCTTCTAGGAAGGGACTTGGATGTGTATTAATGCAGGAAGGAAAGGTCGTAGCATATGCCTCAAGACAGCTACGACGACACGAAGAAAATTACCCTACCCATGATTTGGAGTTAGCAGCTGTGATACACGCACTCAAGGAATGGCGACATTACCTTCTTGGTAACCGATGCGAGATATACACGGACCACAAAAGTCTTAAGTATATCTTCACCCAGCTAGAATTAAACTTGAGACAGCGTCGATGGCTTGAGTTAATTAAGGATTATGATGTGGGAATTCATTACCACCCGGGTAAGGCAAATGTTGTGGCAGATGCTCTGAGTAGAAATCCATGCACCAGCAATGACAGTGTGCAATTCTCACAGCATGAATTCAACCAGGAATTTGCCAAACTTAATATGGTTCTAGTCACGGAAGGAACCATTGCCCATCTAGAAGTAAAATCAACACTGGAGGATCAGATCAAAGAAGCTCAGAAAGGACACCCCAGCATCGAAGGAATTAAAAAGAAAGTAAATTCAGGCAAGGCCTCCGAATTTACCATTGATGAACAGGGAATCCTATGGTACGGAAAAAGGTTGTGCGTATCCAACAAGGAAGAGCTAAAGCAACAAATTTTGGCAGAAGCTCATACCACCCCGTACTCCATTCACCCAGGAGGAACCAAGATGTATAAGGATTTACAGGAAAAAATTTGGTGGCACGGGATGAAAAGGGATATCGCCATATATGTCGCACGGTGTGACTCCTGTCAGCGTATAAAGGCAGAACATCAGAGGCCGGCAGGATTATTACAGCCACTCAGAGTGCCTGAATGGAAATGGGATGTGATAGGAATGGATTTTATTGTTGGATTACCGAGGTCACTACACGGAAATGATGCTATCTGGGTTATCACAGATTTATTAACCAAGGTGGCACATTTCATTCCGGTAAAAACCACATACTCAACACAGAGGCTTGCTAGGTTATACCTCTCCCGAATTGTTTGCTTACACGGAGTACCCAAGACCATAGTCTCTGACAGAGGCACTCAGTTTGTCTCTAGGTTTTGGGATCACCTGCAGCAAGCCTTAGGGACTCAACTGGTATTCAGCACAGCAGAACACCCGCAGACAGGAGGACAGACAGAACGGGTAAATCAGATATTGGAGGACATGCTAAGAGCATGTGTGCTTACTTATGGAGTCAGCTGGGAAGATAGTTTGCCGTATGCGGAATTCTCATACAACAAAAGTTATCAAGCCAATTTAAAAATGTCACCCTTCGAAGCCCTATACGGACGGAGATGCCGTACCCCTCTCAATTGATCTGAAACCGGAGACAGCCGAATCTTCGGCCCAGAAGTTCTCAAAGAAGCAGAAACAAAAGTGAAACTTATCCGAGACAGACTGAAAGCAGCTCAGAGCCGTCAGAAAAGCTATTTTGATCAGAAACACCGTCGGATCAGTTTTGAACCCGATGAATACGTGTATCTCAGAGTATCCCCAATGAGGGGGCTACAGAGATTTAAAGTTAAAGGAAAATTGGCACCGAGATTTATTGGACCGTTCAGAATAATTGCAAGGAGAGGCAAGGTTGCCTATCAACTGGAGCTACCAGCAGAATTATCAGATGTTCATGATGTGTTTCACGTGTCACAGCTAAGGAGATGTGTCACTAATCCGGAAAAACAGGTCCAACATCAAGACCTGGATATCCAACCAGATCTTACATATAGGGAACGTCCTATAAAGATTTTAGAGGAGTCTGAACGGAGAACCCGACAGAGTGTGATAAAATTCAACAAAGTTCAGTGGAGTAATCACACCGAGGAAGAAGCAACATGGGAAAGAGAGGATCACCTGAGGGCTGAATATTCGTACCTGTTTGAGGGACAGCTGAAATCTCGGGGACGAGATTTTTCTTAAGGGGGTAGGTGTTGTAACACCCCAAAATATTTCCTTGGGATTTTAAAAATCTTTTCTTTAAAATAAAATGCTTTGAATTATTTTGGCCCTATTTTTCTTTTTCTCTTTCTTCTGTTCTGAAATCTTTTTATTTTTAATTGGATTTCAAAATTCTAAATGGTTCTGATTTGGATGGTTATTTACTTGGGTAATTATTTATGGGAAGATAAAAAATATTTCTCTTTGGAAAAGATCTGGAATGAATAAAATCATTCTATGAAAATGATCATTTTCCCCCTTTCCAGCACTCCCAAATTCTTCCAATAATTTTTCCGTCACTTCTAACTTATCCCTCAAGTCATTCTCACATTCTATGACAGTGTCCGATACTTTCCCACTCCACAAAAATATTTCTTCCATTTTAAATAAATTCCAAAGTTGGAATTTATATTTATTATGGTTTCTCTGATTTACAAAGGAACCATATTTTCTATAATTCTTCTGCACCCACAAAAATTATCCCAACAACTAGACAGTACCCACAACTCATTTCACCAAAAACATTGGGTTCCACAGTTCAAAATTTTCAAATTCTATCCAGTTCAAATTTGATCCAGATTCAAACTCCATGATCAAAACCCAATTTAAATATCTCCAAAAATTCTGAAACTTTGCCAGACTCTCTCTTATGCATCAAAACCTTACCACAAAAATCCTCACAAATTCCTAAAATCCCTAGCACTCTCTGTCATTTCATCAAACATGTGGTGTGCACACTGTTCACTATCGAAAAATTCAGTTATCTGAATTTGGTTTAGAGAGAGGGGGAGCTCGTCGCGTGCACTACACTCCAACCCCTCTCCTTCTCCTCCACGCCTCCTCTCGCCTTAATTGGGCCGCCGGGGACCCTCCCCGTCAGTGCCACGCCACCGACAGCATAGGAGGTGGCCGGTGCAACGGCCACCGTCCTCGGCTGCGGCGGACCAGGCGGATCACCACGGCCGCCTCCGCCTTCACTTCTCCTCCTGCTGCTCCCTCCATCTACCTTCACCACGTGGCATCTCCTCTGTGTCCTCGCACTCCGTACACACCGCCCAGGGCCCCACTGGCAGTCGCCGGAGCCAGTCATCGTCGCCGCAACCATACGGGCACCACGCCGCGGATAAGGTCGAGGAGCTCGAGGTCGTCCATGCTAAGCTTCTGGAGTACTCCGTCAACCCTCCTGGATCATTCTCAGAACCTCGCCACCGCCCCTAACCAACTCGACGGCCAGAATTAACTCCGGCGTCGCCCGCAAGCCTCGGCCATCCTCGGCCGCCTATAAATAGGAGCTCCCGAGCTCCGTTCGCTTCACACATCACCTCCACACCATCTCAATCGAGCTCCCACACACTCCCCCGACCTCGAGGAGGTCATCTTCCTCCTCTCCGGTCACCGATCCGCCGCCACCTTCCCCGACCCGCACGACGTCGTTAGGCCACCTCCACTTGCAAAACTCCACCAGTAGCCTCTCACCACTCCCTCTCCTCGATCCCGCGCTCCAATTCGATGTTCAGAGCTCTCTCCGGCGAGATCCCACCTCACCCGAACCACCGTCCACCGGCGTCGACCTCGCCGTTGTTCAGGTGCTCGCCGGCGACCACCACCGCCACCCACCGACGTGGCAGTCCACCCCGAGCACGATCAGATCATCGCCGCCTCCCAAAACCCCGGCGATCGTCGTCAGTGATCGCCGCCTCCCTTCTGCCCACGCGCGCGAGCGCGTTTAAATTCAAACCTGACGGGTGGACCCCACCCGTCAGCGTTTTCTTTTTTTTCTGCTTTTAAACTGAAGGCGTATTCTGCCCTTTACGCCTTCTGCGCTGAAAGGCATATTTCGCCCAAAGCGTTTTCTTTTTAAACACACAGGGATCTAGATTTTTGCAGAAAGGCCCCCAGTTTAAAAAGTTTAATAACTTTTAAACCACAACTCTGATTGAGTTGATTATTTTTTTGAAATTCTTATTTTTCTCTCTAGTTTTTTTAGTATTTATGTGAAAATATTTTGAGACAATTTTTGGTACTGTTGCAAATCTTTAATTTGAATTTTGAATTTGATTTTTCCAGAAAACGAAGAGGGAAACTTTGCCGGGAATTTCGAGGGTTCACTTTCTGACTACTTTGATCAAGGCAAGCATTTTCGAACTTGGGATATGATGATTGCATTTTGCATTGCGTGGTTGCATCGGTTTGGAGTTGCACCATATATGTAGTATATCACAAGTGCATGCATGCATGGTCATATCATATTTGCACTTGCTTGCACTTCACTCAAGTGACTTTCTACCGTGAATAAAAGTTGTGAGACAACCAGGAGTATATCTCCTGCCTTGGGCGTGCCGGTGGGCACGGGCTGTGCTATGACACGACGGTGTCACCTTGGCATGTGGGACATGCCAGTCATAATAACAACACCTCCCGGGTCGACCTAGATCGAGTCTTGTTCCGTCACACCTAGCAAAACATCGTGCTGCCACGGGTCTTCCCGCGAGGGAAGTACGGTTTAGTAAGTTGCTAACCCCTGTCTGTGTACACACCACATAGAGGGCCATGATGAGGGTTTCCACGGCCAAGGACAAATGCCCGTCATCAGGTCAGGGGGCATGGGTGTATCCGGCTGGGCCGAGAGGGGGGCACCCCTTGTAATCCGCGCGTATGAATAGTGATCCCATGCTAGTCGAGACGATGGTCTCCCCGACTTAGTGTTTTTCTTGAACGGTGCTTTGGGTGATTCCTGGCATCCGGAAAGTTAATCTGGTGTGTGCTGGTCAGGCGTGTTTTCAACCTAAAGACCGTAATGGGAATTAGCCAGCGTCATGGTGCTGACTAAAGAAATCTCATACACGTGGGTAAAGAGTACACCCTCTGCAGAGTTATAACTATTCGAATAGCCGTGTCCACGGTCAAGGACGTTAGCTGGGAAGGGTCAAGTGTCGATCCCGGTGTCGGTCTCCGGAGGAAATAATTAATTTGAGCAAGAAATATTTTGCAGGATAATCATTGTCACCCTAATACCATCATGTATAATTTTTGTTATCATAGATGCTATTGACATAAGTATTATTATTACTATGCATATTATTGTGGACTAACCTGTTTCTCTTATTTTATTTCCTGAGTGTCTCAGGGGCTGGCTGGATTACCCCGGACACTCGGTTGTATTTCTTTTCAAGACCTCTCGTGGCGTCGCTTGAGTTCTCGGGCAGTCCTGTCTCGCCCGATTCTCTTTTAGACACCCGTTTGGCATTTCTTTTCAAGACCTCTCGTGGCGTCGCTTGAGTTCTCGGGCGGTCCTGTCTCGCCCGATTCTCTTTTAGACACCCGTTTGGCATTTCTTTTCAAGACCTCTCGTGGCGTCGCTTGAGTTCTCGGACGGTCCTGTCTCGCCCGATTCTCTTTTAGATACCCATTTGGCATTTCTTTTCAAGACCTCTCATGGCGTCGCTTGAGTTCTCGGGCGGTCCTGTCTCGCCCGATTCTCTTTTAGACACCCGTTTGGCATTTCTTTTCAAGACCTCTCATGGCGTCGCTTGAGTTCTCGGGCGATCCTGTCTCGCCCGATTCTCTTTTAGACACCTGTTTGGCATTTCTCTTGGATACTCGGGCGGTCTTGTCTCGCCCGATTCTCCACTTTATATTTTCTTCTGGATTCTCGGGTGGTCCTGTCTCGCCCGATTATCCACTGTTAACCTTCTTGGTTTGTCACTAACATTTTATTTACTCATACTTCTGCACATGCTAATAATTATCATGCCATAATTTAATTTCAGCCACATATGCATTTAATCCAGCATGAGCATATGCATTCGGTATATCTTTTGGTCATAATGTTTGCGAGTACATTCAAATGTACTCACTGGCTTGTCCCTGGCTATTTCAGTGGCCAGACCTGGAGGAGGACGAGCTTGTGGAGGAAGATTGCGGTAGCGAACCCGACGCTTAGAGGAGTCCCAATCAGTCAACCTGTGATCTTGGAGTCGACCAGATGTATCATCCGCTGTGTTTCCGCTACACCAATAAAATAGTCAAGCCTCACACTGACACTTGACTTTATTTTATTGTATCAGTGTTGTTCTACCACCACACCACTGTGTTATTCCACCACCGTAGTATATTGGCAAGCTTGTAATAATTGTTGAGCCCTCTGACTCAACCCTGTGTAATATTATATTTGTACTGGTTATCTATATCAAGGAAGTCTACCAGTTGTTTTTGGGGCTGGTATGACTTGAGGCTATTCTGTGATTTATCCCAGAAATGGGCCTGACACTTACTCTCCGAGCACTAAAGCTATCGAGAAGTGATGCAACAAAGGTTGTTGAAGGTCTGGCTCTCCGTCAAACAGAGAAATCTTAATCGTCAGAATAACGCTGAACCTAACTTGTACAAGAGTTGGTAAGAAAGTGCAAACGTTGAGTAAGAAATCGCCATAGGGTGGCACAAACAGAAAGAAAGGCTTCTGCCAATCGGAATAGGAATGCGAAATCCCAGTAAAAGGGTGTTCAGTCAAAGATAGGAGGATTCCTTTGATCCATACCATCATGTCACGGACTTCCTGCTGACTTCGTCAATTGCTCTTTATCGCTTAATAGAAGGGAAATTTCATGAGATAGATGAAAAATTGAATATCAATCGAGAAAAAGCTTAAATAGACACAATTCGTAATAGATACAATTCGTAAGGAAGAAGTGATCAAAAGT
The DNA here is from genome assembly GCA_039707655.1 of Elymus sibiricus. Taxonomy (NCBI): domain Eukaryota; kingdom Viridiplantae; phylum Streptophyta; class Magnoliopsida; order Poales; family Poaceae; genus Elymus; species Elymus sibiricus. Next base: position 438,009,941 of record CM077668.1, on the reverse strand, counting down.
ACGAGGTCGGCATAGGAGATATGATGTGTCGGAGGCAGAAGGCACGGAGAAGTCAAGATCTTCCAAGATAAACCCATTCCGATGCCTATAAAATCAGGTGCACCGCGTCTATACTACAAAAGTGTGATAGGTTTCTTCGTATTTCTTCCGCCGACATTGCTTTCTTATTCCTAACTCAATTGTTTAGCTAAGTTTGCTAACGAATCAGGGAGAATCAACAACGAACACCGCATTTTGAAAAGGAGACGTGATTTATTCCTACCGTCCTGAACACGTCTAGAAACAGCAACCTCGTACATAATACCGTTTCACATTATAGTATCCACTTTCAAGTCGGGGTGAAACTTACTAAGATGTTGGGTCATCAGAATACCATCAAATCGACTCATGTTATGAAAGTAAATAATTAGTGACTTTCTTTGTTTGCTTACAACAGAAAGTATTCCATTTATGAATGCTTGGAGTACACAATCACTTCGATCATAAAATGATGGGTGCGTATTTATGTATTCGTGGGAACTATAATGATTAATATAAATCTTTGATAGTTTCTTGTCTGAATTGACAGTCATAAAGGCGGCTACATAAGCGTGGTGGCGGGGAAGATTTTTGATTCGATTATCTCCATGGGAACATAGTCCCGATCCAACAAGGGAATGGTTTCAATGTCACCTACAAGGAATACTAATGGTTTAAAAGGTTGCCCTTTATAATCAGGGTCTGCTTCTAGTTCCTTAAGGTATTTATCCATTTTTAGCTTATTCTTATTTGGAAGTTTGGTAATGTATGATGGGAATCTTGAATTATTTTTACATATAGGTTCTTCCGCATGATTTTCCATATCACTTTGTGAAAAAAAGTAGGAAACTTTCTCCTCTAATTTACACCTTTTCTTTAGTTCTGAAATAACTTCTTCATCCGTAGGTATAACAGCGCTTTCTATGCGTTCACCGCTGAACACATTCAGTTTCAGGGCATACACCCTGTGTGCTTTGTAGTCGTCAATTAGAGTGACTAAATGATGGTGTATTCTTTTGGCTACCAAATCAATAGGTGTTTAGACACCCTAGTTGTCCACCAACACAATAGCTTTACAAATTGATCGAGCAAAGACATAATCTCATCTCTGTAACGTTTTCCAGTTAGAAACTCAATGACTGGTACAAACTTTGTCATTCCATTTGGTTTATTCAAAATGGTTCTGGGAATAATATGTTTGATTCGTAAAAACATGAATGTTATTAATAAGACCATGGTATCTACACCTCTCGGGTATGGCTTTTTCGTAAAGGCGTGTATGTTGGATACAGTTTGACCATCGTAGCAGTATTCCATAGTTCTCAAACAAACAAGCGAAAGGAGTTCAGTAATCGATTCTGAATTATCGAAAATTCGAAAACTTCGACTCGCTTTCCCATTCAAATTTTGGTTCTTTCTAATCATGATCAATTGTTTGTTGATATCAGTTCCGATGAGTCAAACATCCAGCAATCGATTTTTCCAATTCCCGATTGAGGTAAAATTAAATACCTCAATCTCTCTTGGGGTCCTATGGTTGACTTTAGAGTCTACTCGAGTATGTCACTCGAGACGAACCTGCTGGAGAAGACATCTCTTCTTAGAGGAAAGATCAGCCACTTGTCTTTCCCCTTCAAGGTGTCTAATATGCTGTGGGCCTTTTTGCCTGGCAGCGGGGAAAACGGCACCTGCAGGGGTCCTGGTCTCCATGATGAACAACCACGACTTTGATCTTAACGAGCTGCCGCCTGAGCATGAGCAGCTCGTTCAGGAGCAGCTGCCCGTACTTTTGAACTCGACGAATTTGGTTACTTTTTTCAAGAAAGACAGATAAACACATCATTTAAGACTTTCAAAGCGGGGAATAATCTTCATTCCTAAGACAAGGGCCCTCCGCTTTTTGGGGCATGGGGAAAGCTTTTAAGAAGTAGTATGTGACAGGAGATAACCGAGGACAATGAGACTGACTTAGGCCTGCGAACCTACCCCCAAGACTTTCATGTCTAACGGAAAGTGAAAGTACTGAACGCATTGACTAGCTTTACGTTATTCTCCTTATATGCTAATTGTGTGAGAATTAGCAGCTTATAAGCATGTATGCGATATCTGATCAATCGCTCCTGCCGGTTGTACAGATTCTATCACTGGGTTTAGGTTATTCCCACTCGGACCTGACGTCTCCATCACTACTAATAAGGAAGGCCACTTTCTTTTGTATCGGGCCTTCAAAACGCAACGCAGTAGAAACAGATAGCTGAGTAGAGAGTGCGGCCGAAGCATCCATAGCTTAGCGATTATGTTCTTATAGATAAGGATTAGACGGATGTAGACAACCAAGAAATCTAAGGTGAACCAATAGAAATAGAGTCTGGTGGAAGCGGTCATCCCGTGGGGAGAGACTCAAGAATATGATAATATGATGACTTCGCTACGCTGCTCTGCTGACTAGTCGTTTCCTCTTCTAAGTAAATAACCTGCTTCAGTTCATGCTCCTTGCTGGCATAACCATATTAAGCTGCATTGGATAAACAATCGAAACTCCGTAATTGTTAATAGTAGGGTAGCGAAGTAGCCGGGGTTGCATGCGTCATCAGAATTCTAGTATAAGGAAGCGACGGGAAGGGAAAGGTGATTACAAAATACGGATATGTAAGGGTTGTGTTTATTGACTATCACAGGAAAATGGGAAGAATTTATCACACATGGTATCAGAGCTGATACCTTCACCCAAACCATAGACGCCGGCGGTGAAGAAGGAGGTGAGGGTGCCTGCTTTGATTAGGCTTACTGTAAGTTTGTTTGAAGCTCCGGAGTCTAGTCTACCAATGGGTGCTATGGTGTGTCCTCCCCTCTAAGGTCTCGCTTGGATAATCGACTCTTATGACCCACACAGGAGAGGGTTTTTCCCAACCGTTCATGCCTCTCGGCTATTAAATAAAAGAGTGGGCTCTTTGAAGCTAGGTATTAAGCACAGGAAGGTATGGGAATATAGCGAGCACTTTCTTAAACCGAGATGTGAGACTACTAAAGAGTCAGGTAAAGTGGGAAGTGGGATTCATGATGCAAGCTTATGAAGAAAAAAAGAGATCTCATTAATGCTTCTAAAAATAGTTATAGCAATCCCTCGCCATCTGAGCCAGAACGAATCCCAGTAAAATCTCTAAATGCTTTTGGCATTCTTTTCCCTCGCATTTCCCTAATTCTTTTATTAATATGGGAATGGGAGCAAATGAGGAGGCATCGAGTCGAAGAAATGAATTGCTCTTTGGCTAGTGGAAATGGGGTTCTTGTCGTCAACGAAGTAACTGCTCTATTTGGAGAGTGGAGCCAGCCTCAAAGCCGCCTTGGTTCTATAGTAATCTCTCAGCGTTTGAGTTGACTAATCCGATGGTACTTGAAGAAGAGTGAAACAACGAGATTTCCTTATAGGAGGAGAAAGGGATTCCTGTTGCTTTTGGGTCGGTCCAATCAAGGTACGAAAAAACTCTTTTCCCATGGCTCACTAATACGATCCTATCTTACCATTCTTCTATCCTTCTTCATCACGGGACAGAAGCATAACGCTGATCTATGGATGAAGGAAGGTATCAGAAAATTCATTATAACCTAGACCTAAACCAGGCTGATATTGAACAGAGG
>CM077668.1:437931284-438001284 GCA_039707655.1 Elymus sibiricus | reverse complement strand
GTTCTTCTCCACCCCTCCGCCGCCGCGGTCGATCCGGGAGACGGTGCTGGAGAGCGTGGCGGCATACCACCATCAGCAGCGGATGCGCCGTAGGTTCCGCAAGAGCCTCTCCTACGCCGGGGAGCTCTCCTCCGCGGGCCGCGCAGGCGCCTCCTCCTCCTCCCCCTCCGCCTCCCTCGCATCGCTCGCCGGGCCCGTGGACGACGACGAGCCCTTCTGGGAGGAGGAGGAGGGCACCGTCGAGCTCGTGCAGCTCGGCGCCAACCGCGCCAAGAACGTCCTCATCCTCATGAGCGACACCGGTGGGGGCACCGCTCCTCCGCCGAGGCCATCAAGGACACCTTCCGCATTGAGTTCGGCGACGACTACCGGGTAATAAGTGAATCATTCCTCTGCGCTGCGAATCATTCCCCTCCCTCTGCCCGTTAATAGATAAACAAATTGTTGGAATCTCCCCTAATCTGTCTGTCAATCCAAGTGGCCGCGCCCGCACTGATGATGGTTTCGATTTGGGCATGACAGGTCTTCGTCAAGGATCTCTGCAAGGACCACGCCGGCTGGCCGCTCAACAACATGGAGAGCTCCTACAAGTTCATGGTGAAGGACGTGCAGCTCTCGAAGGTGGCCTTCCACGTCACATCGCTCAGATGGGTCCACAACATCTACCTCGCCGCCCTCGCCTCCTTCTACGCCAAGTACGTACGGATCGCTTCTCTCCCACTCACGGCTCACCAATTTCATTTTACGGTTACTGCAACGTTTTTCTTGCTTGACCTCCTCACACACATCGTCGGGATCATAATAAACAAACAAATAAACAATTCGACCTGATTGTGGTTTCACACTCACGCCACTGTTTTTCCTGTTATTGGTTGGTTCCTTAGCATTGCGATTTGCTTACCTAATCGCAGATTTTATAGTGGATCGGCACTTTTGTCAGCATTTTCATTGCACTAATACATTATAATCCCAGATCTTACAAGACGATATGGCGCCCATAATTTTATAAGGACCATGGCTGTCTTGACTGGAGACGCTAAAATATTTGTGCTGGATTCGTTGTATGTAATGCATGTAATTTGCTGTTGAACTTATTAAGTTTCCTGAATAAAATTGTGCCAAGGTCAGATATCCAGCCATGTGGACTGGTTCAGGCTGCGCATATAGGTTTGCCAGGTTGTAGGACAGTGACCGGGCAGCATAGCGAGAAATTCAGTTTGTACCATGCGCATCAAATTGCCACTCTGTGCTGGTGTCACCCTGTAGGTGTGGTATTCTAGGAGCTCACAAAAATTGAGTGCATTGCATCGCTGCCATCCCTTGAGAATCATTTTATAAGTGAGTTAACAACAACATATGTGCTTTCACAGTTACCAGTTAGTAAACGAGTGATTGGAATTTTTTAGTTCGGTAATTCTGCCACCCATGCTGGAGCGGAAAGGATCCGGTATTGGCTACCTAGATCCAGACGGATTCAGTCCACCTCTTCACCACCGTGACCGACACCTACGACCTGGCTTGGTTGTGGTGCTAATTCAGCAAAGCAAGTCCGATCCCTCCAACTCTCAAGTGTCTTATTCCACTACTTCATGATGATGCATGGGTGCGTACTTGGATGGTTATACTATGTGATCAGATTGATTTTTTAGGACCCCCGTGGATGAATTGTTCACCATACAAAGCTAAAATACAACACTTTCAGATGTTGTACAGACTGTACAACACAAGCATGGCAACAAGTGTATTAAGAACCGATAAATCATTGCAAATTATCTGCTTGATTTTTTTGGATTCCAGCGTGACGGTGAGGCCGGCTGACTGGAATTGAAACTGTTGGTGCTGTTCTGAATTCTGATAATGTTGATTATCAGGGAGAGGGTTCAGAGTAGGGATGGCGGGGGCGTTTGAGTTGTACTGGCAGTCTGCCATCGGCAGGGCCCTCATGGAGACGCTGGACGAGAAGGTCCTTAGCCCCGATCTTGCCATCAGCGTCCAAGTACAGTTCGACGAGGTCTGATTGGCATTTGCTTGTCTGTGAATCAATCGGCAGGACCTATAATATCAGTAAATTGTGTGTCGTTGGTTGTTTTTTCATCCTGGTCTTCTTGTTTCTTTCAGTTCATGAGCACTGGACAACCAGCTCAAGAGCAAGGCCTTCTCCAAGGTACCAACCATAATGCCACGTCTCTTTTTTGTGCCACACATTCATCACTACACTGTACAGATTCCAAGGGAATAATGCTAAAATAACGTGTTGTTGCTACATGTTAGTGTAACGGTACTGATGCAGATGACTTGTGTGCTTGATTATGTTTAGCTTGTGTGCATAATTATGAAGTTAATTACTCGGCAGCACATTATTTTCCAAGTCGCCACAGGGAATTATTCTCTTGGGATCATATTTATTCTCCGCAAAAAGTAATCTCAACTTGCTTAATGGCCACATTTGGCAGTTGCTTAAACCTTCTGGACAAGACACACAGACATACAACTGTGTGACAACTTACCGCCTTTTGGGGAATTTTGATTGCTTTTCCTAACAAGAAAATATAACAATATCTGCGAAAGTTAATTACTTAGTTTATCAAAGGTAAAATGTCTGCGACATGACAAGTATGTGGATTGATATTAAGTGAACCGACTAACTGGATGATTTGGTTCCTTGTGCTAAGTTTTGAAAAAGAACGTACTTATATGTTCCACTGTATTGATATCATATGGCGAATGACATATTTGTTACTAGCTAAAGCTGAAGAAATGTTTACCCAAAGAACATTCATTTTCACATTGCTTGGCATGCGTCTAGGTCATTCTATTTATTACCATTGCTGAAAGTTGTACTTTTGCATGCCGATAGTTTCATTCGAATAGCTCTCCCTAGATTTTTCCATAGTTCATTCCATCCAGTAGTTTGATAGCTTTGTGATTATTTCGAGAAAAATAATCTGTCTTGCAGACTGAAAACAATCTCATCCAGTAGTTTGATATTTTGGTCATTATTCCAAACAAATTGATCCGTGTAGCAGACCGAAAACAATTGGATGCTGATGCAATCATGGCCTGAGATTATTAACGAGTGAGGACATGCATAGGGTTGCTTCCTACTGGTACATAACTATTTTCTTTCTACAGGTACTATGTTGATTCTTCAGAGATCTCGTCTTCATGAGACTAGCGAAGGGTATACGTTAGGAAGAAGGAGAGATGAGGTGATTTTCTGAAGTTCACCATCCAATCCAAGCATCACAAAAAGTGAGCATTACTATTCAAAGGGATGACTAATTAATTAACCTCTTAATTTATTTTTACAGGAATTATAACCAGATAGTATATGGCTGAATAATTTTGAACTAGCTACTATTTCTAAATGGAGTGGCATGTTCAAATAGAGGAAGTGAAGTTGTGGTGGGTTCTGAGCCATGCTTATCAGGATAGGGGTGTGCCATATTATTTTTCTTCCGTTGCAATGCACGGGCTTTTTTTGCTAGTTGTGATAATATGTATCAAATTAGTGGTCCGCATAACCCAATATTAGAAAATTCTGGAGGTGCAGGCCCAAGTACTTCGAATCATCAACAAGAAATCCAAGAAAGAACAGTGAAGGAAAAATGTGACAAGAAAAGTGTTTTCTCGACTCGAGATGTTAGAAGGTGCTAAATCAATAGGTGTCGAAGCTGCTACAATTGCTTTAGCCGGAGCTGCTGTCGGTATTGGAAACGTCCTCGGTTCTTTGATTCATTCCGTGGCGCGAAATCCATCATTGGCTAAACAATCATTTGGTTATGCCATTTTGGGCTTTGCTCTCACCGAAGCTATTGCATTGTTTGCCCCAATGATGGCCTTTCTGATCTCATTCGTTTTCCGATCGCATAAAAAGTCATGAGATCAAAAAAGAAATGTGAGAATGTAGTTACAGATGTCAAAAAAGTCAATATCTCGTTCTCTTGTTCCATAGATGGGGCGTCCTATCCGATGGATGAATGAGGAGCCTCTGTCGAGTAGTGAAATGATAGGATTCTGCTTTTCGGTTAAACCGAAACACAAGTCGGCGATTCAAGCCAAGAGTGCAGGCACCTTAAGAGCGGTCAAAGCTAGAAGCTATATCATGACTGCTGGAATGAAAGACCCGATGAGTATTTTCGTACCACCTTCCAATCTTCTTAGTCAATTGTGTACTTTTCCACTAGGCGAGACATAAGTTATTGGAATCCGGGGCCTGTTTTTCCCTATTTCCCAAGGGGAATGTCAAATTGTGTGGTTTCATAGTCTTATGAGACAGAAAGTTTTGGAAAATGGAGCTGTCGTTTTCACTACTTTGGTCCCTAGCGATATTGTTGCTTAAACTAACATGGAAAGTGGGCTCAATCACTTTAAAGTGCCCTCTCAAGTGTCATCTCATAATGGTAATCTCCTTATGGTATAGTAATTTGGCTTAGAATAAGAAACCTATCTCTTCCCCCTAATGGCTTTTCACTACCCCTTGCGGGAATGTGTATCGTTGCTGCATCGCCACCGTATTCCTGACTTGCTTTTCCGAACTGCTTGTTTTCTCGGGGCTGCAGTCCAGTTGCTTAGTGGTTTGCTTCTCGGTCTACCCAATCAAGGTTAGACCTCGCTCTATCAACCATTTCTTTAAATAGTATCATGTTATTTCATCTTTCATTGATACCATCATTACAATCGAGGGCCTACAATCCATGGAAATCCCTATTCCGATCACTGGGAAAGAAGAGCAAGTAAGTAATGAATGAATGAATGAATTTAGATGGTATATAAACATCTCCCCATGAAGGGAAGGTGCTATAGTATCTAACTAAGAAAACAAGTAGGTTGTGAAATGATAGGAAATATGCCATGCAGAAAATCAAGGAAATATTTCCTAGATTTTCGGATGACCCGGCTTATCTTTGCAGTTATCCTTATTTAGCAGAATCTAGTGAGTGTTCCATTAAAAGGAAAGAGAGCTATTCATTGTAGGATTGATCCAGACAACCCAACCTAAGTCACCTATTGCGCCTAACCTAAGTATAGTGCCAGTGGTCGGCGAGGAGAAGTTCATTCCTGTAGAGAAGCGAGGGGATCCTATTTCCTTTCCCCCTTTCCCAGTATGGCAACCTTATCTTCCAGCTTGAAAGTTGGTATCAGAATGAAACAATCCAATCCATACTTGTGGAGTGCTCAGTTCAGTTCCTGATTTATCTCAAGCCTAAACCGGAAAAGGAAACCAATTACCCGGGGTCTCCCCTTTTGGCTATCTCATCTGATGTTCCTCGACTCTCAGGAAGGTAAGATCATCAATCAATAGTAGGTTGCTGCTCTGTGCAGTTAAAGATGGGATCCAACCTGTTCTGTTTGCTTGTTTCCTATAATCTGTGCTCGATTCCATATTTCTGTATCCTTCAATTCCCGGGACAGATCTGATCTCCTTTATACTTACCTCAAACAACGAGCGAAGTCGAGATGTTGATGAGAAAGGGGCTTTTCTCAAGGCCAAAGAGTGCTCTTTGAAGGCTACTATGCATCCTTACGAATACAAGAGTGGTTTTTTTGTTTTGGGTATCGCAGGACTTGAACCTAAGGCCATTAGATTAAAAGCCCAATGCTCTACCAACTGAGCTATACACCCGATTTTACAAGAAGGCTTGGTGCGGAAAAGAAAAGAGGGCGGCCTGGCCCCTTTTCTTCTTATCATATCACAAGGGCGCGGCTCTGTATGGTATAGTACTGTGGAGCAAGTCTGGGAGTCCTTTCCACTCATTGAGGATTCTATCTAAAAAAGAAGGTCAACAGGGGAGACTACTTTGAAGTCCGGGCTGAACAAACTACTTCTCATGCTACCAAAACAGAGAAATAAGGAAATAATATGGATTCGTCTAATAAAATACCCAATGCCTGTAGTTGAAGAATTGTTGGATGAGTTATCTTGTGCTGTTTGGTTTACTAAGCTGGATCTGAGAGCTGGTTACTGTCGGGGGGATGACCCCCGGGTAGGCAACGGAGCCCGGATCCCTTTTGAAAAATCATCGGAGCGGGTCAAGTCCCTCAGGCCGGCTTGCCAGTACGCCGGCTCCCCAGTGCGAGCCGGCTCGGCACAGCGACCCGGCCAGGCTGGCTGGCCCTTGCCGGCTGGCCACGAGGGGACGAAGCCTTCGCGACGAAGCAATCGTGGCTACAGCGCTCCTTCCTTTACGCTGACAGAACAGGCGAGGCTGCAGCTTTCCTTGCGCCCCCGCCCGAGGTGGGCGGTGTCAGGGAGGCGCGGTCCTGTAGAAACAACGGCGCCCACCTCCCTCTGACGACGGACAAGACGTGCCATAGTGCCTCGTACCCAAACTGACGAGAGACAAGACCCGCCACATTGCCCCGCGCCAGGCAGGTGGGGCGCACCCGGCGACCCGGCGACCCAGCGGCCCCCACCACCGGCTCCCGGTCAATGACACCAGGGGCCCGCGCCTCTGTAACATTACCATTGTAACCCTGGGGGTCGGCCTATAAGACCCCCAGGGAGGCCTCCATGCAGAGGGGTCGGTCGATACACGTTCTAGTTGGCTTCCTTCGGTTCGCTCTCTTCCGTGGCATAGATGCCCTTCACTTCCCTTTAGTGACTCCTCGCTCCGCAGAGCGCACACACACTCCCGCCGGAGAGGCAGAACGGTGGTCTAGCCCCTTCTCCCTCCTCCATCCAAATAGCTCCAGGAGCAACCTTGTAGCCCTTGTGCTTCCCATACTACATTCGGCAGGATTAGGGGTGTTACCTCTCCAGAGGGCCCCGAACCTGGGTATGTCTCGTGTCTCGCACTTGCTCGTGCCAACCTCGCCTCCGGAACCCACCGGCGTCCTCTCGTAGCCCCACCTCTTTAGCCATCTTATGGCATCTGCCGTGAAAATACCACGACAGTTGGTGCCCACCGTGGGGTCGCTCGCGGCGCCGGCCGGAGTCAAGTTCCGGACGAGGCCCTTCACCAGCTCCGGCGAGCGCATCGTGCACGGTCTGGTCCACGCTCCCCGTGCGGCCAACTCGGCCAGCTGCGGCGCTCCGCCGGGTGCGGACACCGCTTGTCCCGCAGGTTGCTTCATCGTCCCCTTCGGCGCGCTGCGCGTCTTCGGCGCGCTGCGCGTCTTCGTCGCGCTCGTCCCTGACGTGTTTCCCAGCGAGGTGCGTTGTTTCACCGACTCGCCTGTTCCCGTTAGCTGCGCCGTCTCCGACGACGTCGCCGCTCTCTGCGTCCGCGCGGAGGTGCTAACCATCGGCACCAGTTCCGGCTCCCCGCGTGCCAAGGAGAAGGCTGCTACGGCCGCCGCCGCCACGGCTGCGGCCCCTATTCGCCGGGCCGACCCGCTCCGCGAGACGATCCTGAGTCTGCAGGCCCCCATCACGCCCGACGCCGACTCGGCGGCCGCAGCGGCTCGGCTCAACGAGGACCGCCAGCATCTGCTGGTCGAGGCCACGGAGCTCGCAGCCGCGCGGCGCTGGCTGGAGTCCGCCTAGTGTGAGTACGATAGCGCCCACGGCTTCACTCCGCCCGCCGCCGAGCCCAGCCGGGTCACGGAGGTGCGGACTCGTGGGGGCGCACTCGGCCGTGCGCTAGGCGCAGGCCGGCCTGTCTATGACACCCCCGTCAAGAACATGCGCGCGGCGCAGGCGGCTATGGCGGATCTCGAGTTCCTGGAGGGCGAGGAGCTGCTGCAGCAGCAGCAGCGCATCCGTGACCTCATCGCCGAGGCAAACGAGCAGCAGGCGCGTTTCGATCCGGCCCAGCCATCCGGCTCCGCGGCAGGGAATACCGCAAACCCGGAGAGGGCTCTCCGGGACGTGCGGCAGACGTCTTCGCACGCCACTAGCGCGAGCCGCTCTGGCCGGCACCGGTCCGGTCGAAGCCAGCACAACCGGACCCCCACCGCCGGAGACGGCAACGCTGGCGAGACGGCCGGCGACGGCCGGGTTCAGCAGCCAGAGCCCCCCGTGCGGCCGGCTCGGCGGCTCGAGCCGGCCCCGGAAGCTCCTGCTCCCCGCGGTCCCGTGGCCGACCGAATCGGTCCCCGTGGTCCCGTGGCTGACCGACTCAGCCCCCGCGAGCCCTACGATGAAAGCGATGCCCGTCACCGCATCGACCGGCTGGTGCGCTCCACGGCCCTGGAAGAGGAAAGCTCTGTCGGCCCGGCGTGCTTCGACCCCCGCATTCGCGAAGAGCCCTTCCCCAAAGGCTTCTCGCTGCCCCGCGACTCCCCAAATTACACCGGCGCCACCAAGCCGGAGGACTGGCTAACTGACTACACCACAGCTGTCGCCATAGCCGGCGGCAACCGACGCGTGGCTGTCCGTTACGTCCCCCTCATGCTGCTCGGCTCGGCCCGGACGTGGCTTAACAGCCTCCGAGCCGGCAGTGTGAACTCCTGGCTGGATTTCGAAGACGCGTTCATTCGCAACTTCACCAGCACCTACAAGCGACCCGGCAAGCCTCGCCAGCTCTCCATGTGCGTCCAGAAGCCGGGCGAGCCCCTGCGCGACTTCCTCACGCGGTGGACGGAGCTTTGCAACTCCTGCGAAGGGGTCCACGAGGTCCAGGCCATCCAGTACTTCATCGACGGATGCCTAGACGGCACTCTGGTCAAGCACCGGCTGGTGTGCGATGAGCCGGAGACCCTGGCGGAGCTCATGGCTGTGGCGGACAAGTACGCTACGGCCGACTCCGCGATGAATGTGAAGATCACGATCGACGCAGACGGCAAGCTCCTCCCTGTCCAGCCGGCTCCTCCCAAGCCGGCTGGCGAAGGCGGCCAGCGCCGCCAAGACAACAACAACAACAACGGCAAGCGTAGGAACGACCAGCAAGCGCCCCGCTACGACAACCGGCAGGTCGCCGCCGTGGAAGGGGAGCAGCCGGCCGAGCAAGGCTCCAGCCAGCGCCCACGCGCCGGCAAGGCTGCCTGGCAGCCCAAGCTATCCTTTGAGCAGATGCTCGACACCCCCTGCAAGAACCACAGCGGCGCGAAGCCGTCGACGCACACGCTCCGGCAGTGCAGTTTCACCCAGCGCCTGTTGAAGGGCAACCTTCCGCCACCGCCACCCGGAGCCGGCGGAGCCGGCTCGCGGCAGCCACCGCTCCCGCCGCCGCCACCGCCACCCGCCGCCCTCGCCGACGACCCTTTCCCGTGCCCTGACGTGTCTTACGTCGTCTTCACCAGCAAGGGGGATGACAAGCATGCCAAGCGCAAGCACACGGCCGAGGTGAACGCCATCGTCCCCCCGGTTCCCCAGTACATGCACTGGTCCGACCAGCCGGTCAGCTGGACCCGGGAGGACCATCCGGCCGTCATGCCCACGCCGGGTGGCTACGCCCTCGTGCTCGACCCCACCTTCGTCTCCGAGAAACGCACCTGCCGCTTTTCGCGGGTGCTGATCGACGGCGGCAGCAGCATCAACATCCTGTACCGCGACACCATGACCAAGCTCGGCATCGAGGCGCGACAGCTGGAGCCGACCCGGACGGTGTTCCACGGCATCGTGCCGGGACTCTCCTACTCCCCGATCGGCCGGATCCGGCTTGACATCCTGTTCGGCTCCAGCAGCCATTTCCGCCGCGAGCCGATCTGGTTCGAGGTGGTCGACCTGGCCAGCCCCTACCATGCGCTGCTGGGCCGGCCCACGATGGCCAAATTCATGGCGGTCCCCCACTACGCCTACCTGAAGTTGAAGATGTCGGGTCCCAAGGGCCTCATCACCGTCGTCGTCGACTACAAGAAGTCCCTCGAGTGCGCCAAAGCCGGCTCCCAGCTGGCCGAGTCGCTGGTCATCGCCGAGGAGAGGCGCCAGCTCGACCGGATCGTAGCGCTGGCTAACGCGCAGTCGGCCGTGCCGGCTCCACCCAGGCCGGCCGACGAAGCCTCCTTCAAGCCGGCCAAGGACACGAAGCGGGTCCCGCTCAACCCGGCCGACCCCAGCTCTGGCAAGTACGTCGTCGTGGGCACCGGCCTCGACAGCAAATAGGAAGGCGAGCTCGTCGATTTCCTCCGTGAGAATCAGGATATCTTTGCATGGTCTCCCAAAGACATGCCGGGTGTCCCGAGGGAATTCGCCGAGCACAAACTTCACGTCCGCAAGGACGCCAAGCCTGTCCGGCAACCGCTACGCCGCTTCTCCGAGGAGAAGCGAAGAACCATCGGTGAAGAGATCGCCCGGCTGCTCAAAGCCGGGTTCATCATGGAGGTGTTCCACCCCGAGTGGCTGGCCAATCCAGTCCTCGTCCTGAAGAAAAATGGCACCTGGCGCATGTGCATCGACTACACCAGCCTGAACAAGGCATACCCCAAAGACCCGTTCGCTCTGCCCCGGATCGACCAAGTCATCGACTCCACAGCCGGCTGCGAGCTCCTGTCCTTCCTGGACGCCTACTCCGGCTACCACCAGATCAAGCTGGACCCGGCCGACGCCCTCAAGACGTCCTTCATCACGCCTTTTGGGGCGTATTGCTACATCACCATGTCGTTCGGCCTGAAGAACGCCGGCGCCACCTTCCAGCGCTGCATGCAGAAATGCCTGCTGCCCTAGCTCGGCAGAAATGCGCACGTCTACATCGACGACATCGTGGTAAAGACCAAGCAGCACCTCATGCTCATGGCCGACCTTAAGGAAACTTTCGCCAACCGGCGCCGGTTCCAGATCAAGCTCAACCCGGAGAAATGCGTCTTCGGCGTGCCGGCTGGCCAGCTCCTCGGTTTCCTCATCTCGGCGCGCGGCATCGAAGCCAACCCGGAGAAGGTCAAGGCAATCGAGCGCATGCGCAAGCCGACCCGGCTGCGCGACGTCCAGAAGTTCATCGGCTGCTTGGCCTCTCTCAGCCGGTTCGTCAGTCGGCTGGGGGAGAGGGCCCTGCCCCTATATCAGCTGATGAAGAAGACGACGGCGTTCGAGTGGAGCAACCAGGCGGACGAAGCCTTCCGCGACCTCAAGCGCATGCTGTCAACCGCGCCCGTCCTAGCCGCGCCGGCCGAGAAAGAGCCGCTCCTGCTGTACATCGCCGCCACCTCCCGAGCCGTCAGCACGGTGCTGGTCGTCGAACGCCCGGAGGAAGGCAAGGTGCAGCCGGTTCAGCGCCCAGTATACTACCTCAGCGAGGTCCTCTCCACCTCCAAACAGAACTACCCCCACTACCAGAAGATGTGCTACGGCGTGTACTTCGCCGCCAAGAAGCTGAGGCAATACTTCCAAGAGCACGCCATTACTGTGGTGAGCACGGCCCCAATCGGCGAGATCATGGGCTGCCGGGATGCCTCTGGCCGGGTGGCCAAGTGGGCCATCGAGCTAGCCGGCCACACGATCCTCTACGAGCCCCGCACCACCATCAAGTCCCAGGCGCTAGCCGACTTCCTCGTCGACTGGACGGGGACCCAGTACCTACCGCCGGCTCCCGAGTCGACTCACTGGCGCATGCACTTCGACGGCTCCAAGATGCGCAACGGTTTGGGAGCCGGCATCGTGCTGTCTTCCCCCAAGAACGACCGGCTATGGTACGTACTGCAGATCCATTTCGCCGCCTCCAACAACGCTGCCGAGTACGAAGCTCTCGTACACGGCATCCGGCTGGCCAGGGAAATCGGCATCCGGTGCATCCTCTGCTACGGCGACTCGGACCTGGTGGTGCAGCAAGTCTCCGGCGACTGGGACGCCAAAGACGCCAACATGGCTAGCTACCGCTTCCTAGTCCAGCAACTCTCCGGCGGGTTCGACGGTTGCGAGTTCCTCCACGTCCCCCGCGCGGACAACGAAGCAGCTGACGCACTGGCGAAAATGGGCTCTACCCGGCAGGCCATCCCGGCCGGCGTCTTCCTCGAACACCTGCGGAAGCCGTCCATCTAGCCGTCTCCGGAGTCGGAATCCATCTTCATCCCGGACGACCCCGACGCGCCCCCACCCAACCCTGGAGTTCCCGGCTCCGGCTCGGGGACTGCCGGCTCCGGCTCGGGGGCTGCTTGCTCCAACGTGGGGACTGCCGGCTCCGGCTCGGGGACTACCGTCTCCGGCTCGGGGGCTGCCGGTTCCGGCTCGGGAGCCGCCGTCCCGGGTCCCATCCTGGCGGCCGTCCTCACGGTGGTGATGGCGCCGTCCTGGGCTCAGCCAATCCTCTCCTTCCTGGAAGACGGCGACCTTCCCAGCGACGAGACGGAAGCCCGGCAAGTGCAGCGGCGCGTGTCCGCCTACAGCATCATCAACCACGAGCTCGTCAAACGCAACACGACGGGCGTGTTCCAGCGCTGCGTCGAGGCGAGCAAGGGGATCGAGATCCTCCTCGACATCCACCAGGGCGAGTGCGGGCACCACGCCGCCTCAAGATCCCTGGTGGCCAAGGCCTTCCGCCACGGTTTCTACTGGCCCACGGCATTGCAAGACACCGAGGAGCTGGTCCTCAAGTGCGAGGGCTGCCAACCCTTCGGCAAGCGTAGCCATCAGCCGGCTTCAGCCCTCCAAACCATCCCCATCACGTGGCCCTTTGCCGTCTGGGGACTCGACATGGTGGGGCCCTTCAAGACCGCCCGAGGCGGCATGACGCATCTCCTCGTCGCCGTCGACAAATTCACCAAGTGGATCGAGGCCAGGCCGATCAAGAAGCTCGACGGGCCCAAGGCCGTCCGGTTCATCAAGGACATCGTGGTTCGCTACGGCGTGCCGCACAGCATCATCACGGATAACGGCACCCGCTTCGCTAAGGGCGCGTTGACCCACTACTACTCTGCATCCGGCATCCGGCTCGACTTGGCCTCCGTCGCACATCCCCAGTCGAACGGCCAGGTCGACCGGGCAAACGGCCTCATCCTAGCCGGCATCAAGTCGCGACTCGTCGAGCCGCTCATGCGCTCACCCGGCAGCTGGCTCGATGAGCTGCCGGCCGTCTTCTGGAGTCTCCGGACGACACCCAACCGCTCCACCGGGTTCACCCCGTTCTTCCTCGTCTATGGAGCCGAAGCAATCATTCCAACCGACGTCGAGTTCGACTCGCCCCGGGTGACGATGTACACCGAAGCCGAAGCAAAAGAAGCACGCGAAGATGGCGTCGATCTGCACGAGGAGGCGCGCCTCCTGGCCCTCAGCCGGTCCACCATCTACCAACAAGGCATGCACCACTACCACAGCAACAAGATCAAGCCCCTCGCGTTCCGCGAAGGCGACCTCGTACTCCGGCTCGTCCAGCGGACAGCCGGCCAGCACAAGCTGGCCTCCCCCTGGGAGGGCCCTTTCATCGTCAGCAAGGCTCTCTGCGACCGGAACGCGTACTACCTCATCGACGCGTAGAAGCCGAACAAGCGCAAGCGAGAAGCAGCCGGCGAGGAGTCCAGCCGGCCCTGGAACGCGGAGCTCCTCCGTCCGTTTTACAGTTGAACTTGCGTATGTATGTATCACCACCTTTTGAATTTAATGAAAGCAGGAAGCCCCCCCCCCCCCCCGTTTTCATTCGTCCCGCCGAGTCGGCATAGCCGGCTCGGGGGCTCGGGGGCTTCCTTTTCCGTCTTACTCTGTGTCTATGCACCTCTCAGTTTTTTGATTCTCCCGCCGAGACGGCACCGCCGGCTCGGGGGGGTAGCCGGCTAGACCGCGCCTCGCCAGTTTTTCCCTTAGTCCATCTCGAAACATACGAACCGCCAAAGCCCTCTCTTCGCCAGCCACAGCCAGCTCCCGGCTGTCCGGCCGGCAAGAGCCAAAGGCCGGAAGCATCGTTACGCAAGAACGACTAAGGGAGACAGCCCGACACGTCCAGCCCGGCCCAACCATCCCTCTCACTAATTCGCCGCACGACCGGCTGCGCGCCTGCCGCCAGCCGGCCCAGTGGGTGTTTCGCTCGCGCTCAAAGTCCGAAAAAGCCTAAGTATTGCACGTCCGCTCTCAACGCCGAATCCCCGTCCTAGCCACAGTCTGCAACCCGGCTGTCCGGCTAGCGGGAACGAAGCTCGAAGAAAAGACAAACGAGAAAAGGCCCAAGGCCGAACAGCAAAAAGTGACATCGCATGCAAAATTTATATACAGCATGGGCATTCGGCCACCAGTTCATTACATGGAACTACACCCCTAGTGGGTGGAACTGCTACCTAACAGAGTTTGAGTACAGGAAGGATAAAACGGAAAAAAGCAAAAGCCCTAAGCAGCGCCCGCGTCATCTCCCGCTGGTGTCGGCTCAGCCGAGGTGGACACAGCCGCCAGGTCGGGTCCAGCGCTCTCCGCCGTCCTCTCGGCCGCGGCATCGTCGTCCGGGTCGGCCTCGTCATCGGCGTAGGCACCCGTCTCGGCCGAGCTGTCGTCCGGGTCGTTCAGCAGCAAGCCGAACTCGTCGGCGGGGACCTCCTCGCCGTCTTCCGTCCGCTCCAGGACGAACTCGTCGTGTGGGGCGAACGAGGCCAGGTAACTGGCCCACCCGGCGATTCGCTGTGCCCGCGCCGCCAAGTCCTCCTCCGCGCCGGACCGCTGCGCCGCCAGGCGGCCGAGGTCCACGCCCGGGTACCAGGACACGATGAAGCGTAGCGCCGTCTCCGCCCCGGCGCGGGCCGCGGAGGCTGTCCACGCGCCGAGTCGCTCTACCCCGGGCCTGCAGCCGGTCGCGGTCGCCGACGGCATGGTCGCGCTGCTGGCCGGCTTCGGCAAGCCGGCCTCGAAGGCCTGGCACCTCGGCCGCGGCGGATGTGTGACAAGGTTCTCGGTCAGATGCCGGAAGCAAGGATTAGAAGAAAAAGACAAGGCTCTAAGATTCGACCCGGCTGCTCCGCAGTTCGGCCCGAATCTCGAGGGCTACACCCAGTGGGTCCGCTGGCGCGCACCCACTGGAGGCATACAAGACGTACCTTGGACCCGACGCAGCTCCTCCTCCTTGGCGGCGAGCTGAGTTCTGGCCTCGCGGTACCGCTCCCGGAGCCGGTTGAACGTGCTGGCCCGCAGGTCGTACAGATGCTGCGCGCAGACAGAAGATTAGAAGAACGCAAATACGAGCTATAAGATTCGACCCGGCTGCTCCGCAGCCCGCTCGAACCTCGGGGGCTACACCCAGTGGGTGTGCTGGCGCGCCCCCACTGATTCAGCAACTGAGACAAGCAAAGGACAAAACACTCACCGCGATCGCCTGCTCCAGCTGCCGCGCCCGGTCCTGCTCCTCCCGGACGAAGGCCTGCAGGCGCTCACCCCGACCGCGAATCTGCAAGCGCAAGGCATCCGCCGCGTCGTCCTCCCGGGTCCGTGGCCCGACCATGACTTCACCGGAGCTCACCCATGGCTGCTGGATCGTGGCCCCGGCGCCGGATCCGCTTCCACCCGGCCGCTCGGGGTTCATGGCGGCTTGGGGCGGCACGACCACAAAGGCACCGGCGTCCCCAGTCGCGGTCTCCAGGGCTGGCGTCGGCTGCGCTTGACCGGATGGCGCGGAGTCCGCCTCGCGCCTCTCTCCGCCGCCCTCGCCTCCCTCCGCCGAGTCGGCCCGGGGCGGCGTGTCCACGACGATGTTCTCATCGATGTCCAACTCGCCGTCGGCCGGCTCCGCCCTCCTCTCCGGCTCGCCCGCTCTTTCCGGCTGCGGTTCGACGATCGTCGCCACCGGCGCCGAGCCCCTCTCCATCTCCGGCCAGGCCGGATCCGCGGTGGGCCTGGCCCGCTTCGCGGAGGCCCTCTCCCACGCCTGGGCCGAGGCCTCCTGCATCGCCTTCTTGGCCTCACCCCGGTCCCGCCAGGCGGCGTGCGTCGCCGCGTCAAGATCTTGGCCGGACTGGCGGGCCTCGAGGTCCTCCTCCACGGTCCGGCCCGGCTCGCGGTCGATGGCGCTGCTCCGGGTCTTCCTCCAGATAGCCTCGCCCGCCGCGGCCTCTGTCGCCGCCACCGCCTAGTCAAGAGCCGACCTGTACACGGCAGATTTGTCCCGACGAAGGCATAAAGAAGGAAAAGACAAGCCATAAGATGGCGCGCCCCCACTGATTCAACAAGCAAGGATCAGAAATAAGACGAGAGACACTTACCCAATAACCGTCGGGACCTCCCGCCTCGGCGCCACGGACGGGGCGAGCCGGCGCTTCTTTTTGATGACGGCCCTCTCGCGCGCCGGCCTTGCTACCGGGCGCTTCGCGGCCGGCCTCGCCTCAACCGCCTCCTTCCCATGCGGCCGGCTGACAGACGCCGCTGCACGAGCCGGCCCGGCGCCGGCTGCCTTCCGCAGCCGCCTTGGGGGGTCGACGCTGGCGTCCTCCCCAGCCGAGGGCGCTGCACCGTGGGCGCCGGTGAGGCCCTCCTCATCGTCGTCCGGCCAGTCGCGAAGAGGATCCGAGGGCGGAGACTTACCCGCATGCCGCGACCCGCCGGCCGCGGCATCGGCCAGGCGCCCCTCGTCCCCCCCCCCTCTTCCGCCTCGGCGCCGGCGTCCTCCACGTCCGACTCGGGCAGGTCGGCCAGCAGAAACTGGGGATTCGGCCCGTCGTGGTTCCGCTGGCTGGCGAATAGCTGCGGCCCTCCCGTCGCGTCAGGACACAAGAATAGCGTCGAAGCGGCAAAAAATAAAGACCAGGGACTCACCGCCGGCGCCGGGTTCGCCCGGTGATAGGGCTCCTTCCCGAAGTTCCACCCCTCCTCCTTCAGCCCGGCCTTGGAAATGTAGTTCACCCGCTGGACGATCCCGGCCAGCGTCAGCTCCTTGGTCGACATCCGGGTTGGGTCGTGCCGGCCGCTCATGTCTCAGATCCGGTGTGCCCGGCGCTGCAGCGGCAGAACCCGGCGGGCGATGAAGGCCGCGATGAGGTCAACCGGCTTCAGCCCCTCGCGATCCCTCATCTTCCCGACCCGGTTGCAGATGTTCACCATCTCCTGCGGCGGCGCGGCGACGAACGGTGGAAGGTTGATGACGTCCACCACCGGGTCGGCGTTCCGGACGTAGAAGAACGTCGTCTGCCACTTCTTGGCCGAGTCCTCAAGCGGCAGCTTGGGAAACGGCCCGTTCACCCGGCCGGTAACCACCGCTGCGCCGCAGTCAGACATGGCGCCGGCCGACGCTCCCTGCTGTTTGAGGAAGAACATCTTCGCCCACAGCTCCACAGTCGGCAGCATCCCGAGATAGCCTTCGCAGAGCGTGGCGAAGCCGGCAACCTGCAGCACGGCATTGGCGCCGAGATGATGCGGCTGAAGCCCGAAGAAGTCGAGCCACGCGCGGAAGAAGAGACTCGCGGGGAGGCCTAGCCCGCGCTCGAAATGCGAGAAGAAGACCACGTGCTCGCCCTCCCGCGGCTGCGGCACCCTCTCCGAGCCCGGCGCGCGCGCGAGCAGCGCCTCCGCCGGCGGCAGCCGCCTCGTGTGGCAAAGATAGCGAATGTTCTGCTCCGTCGTGATGGATCCCCCCCAAGAGCCCTTCGGCAACGCCATTAGAGGGCTCTACGGGCGGCGAGATACGGCGATGAGGAGGAGGAGGAAGAGAGAGCTGCGCGCCGTGGACCCCGGGTTGCGGCGCGCGGCAGCAGGCATGGGCGAGGCGTGCGACGGCGGCAGCGTTTCGCTCGGTCGCGGCGGAGAAGAAGCAGGGGCAGCGGAGGAGCGAGGGACGGGAGTGTGCGGAAACGTTTCCGTCGCACCTTCCCCATGCCTCATTTATAACCGCAAGCAATCGTGGGGGAGTGGGATCGTTTGCGCTCACGATCCCCACTGCCCCGCACTACGCGCGCACGTTCCCCATGCACATTAACTGCTCGGGGAAGCGCGATCGCCAATGGCTGCCGCAGTAAATCCCTCGCGCGCGGGCCGAGGGCGCGTCGTGGCGGGCCCGGGCCTCGGTCACGTCCCATCACGCGCGTGGGCTGGCAGGCCTCGCCCGTCGCGAGGCTGCACGTGGCGGCCCGTCAAGCTGCGGCGGGCGCGAATCGGCATACAAAGCAAGACTCGTTTGGCAGGCGATTCCGTTTCCTGCCCAGGCCGGGGTGCCGCGACCCGGACTCCGGAAGCCGGCCTCCAACGGGTGTTCCCGGCGCCCGCTGCCGCGGTGCCGGCGAGCGGCCAGGCGAAGCCGCCCGACCGGACTCGGCACTTCATCAACAAACCGGCTCCTCAGGGGGGTAAGCTGCGAAGGCCCTCCTGCCTGAAGCCGGCGGACCTTCATAGCTTCGGGGACTACTGTCGGGGGGATGACCCCCGGGTAGGCAACGGAGCCCGGATCCCTTTCGAAAAATCATCGGAGCGGGTCAAGTCCCTCAGGCCGGCTTGCCAGTATGCCGGCTCCCCAGCGCGAGCCGGCTCGGCACGGCGACCCGGCCAGGCCGGCTGGCCCTTGCCGGCTGGCCACGAGGGGACGAAGCCTTTGCGACGAAGCAATCGTGGCTACAACGCTCCTTCCTTTACGCTGACAGAACAGGCGAGGCTGCAGCTTTCCTTGCGCCCCAGCCCGAGGCGGGCGGTGTCAGGGAGGCGCGGTCCTGTAGAAACAACGGCACCGACCTCCCTCTGACGACGGACAAGACATGCCACAGTGCCTCGTACCCAGACTGACGAGAGACAAGACCCGCCACATTGCCCCGCGCCAGGCAGGTGCGGCGCACCCGGCGACCCGGCGGCCCCCACCACCGGCTCCCGATCAATGACACCAGGGGCCCGCGCCTCTGTAACATTACCATTGTAACCCTGGGGGTCGGCCTATCAGACTCCCAGGGAGGCCTCCATGCAGAGGGGTCAGTCGATACACGTCCTAGTTGGCTTCCTTCGGTTCGCTCTCTTCCGTGGCATAGATGCCCTTCACTTCCCTTTAGTGACTCCTCGCTCCGCAGAGCGCACACACACTCCCGCCGGAGAGGCAGAACGGTGGTCTAGCCCCTTCTCCCTCCTCCGTCCAAACAGCTCCAGGAGCAACCTTGTAGCCCTTGTGCTTCCCATACTACATTCGGCAGGATTAGGGGTGTTACCTCTCCAGAGGGCCCCGAACCTGGGTACGTCTCGTGTCTCGCACTTGCTCGTGCCAACCTCGCCTCCGGAACCCACCGGCGTCCTCTTGTAGCCCCACCTCTTTAGCTATCTTATGGCATCTGCCGTGAAAATACCACGACAGTTACCATCAGATAAGATTACATGAAGCAGACGAATAAAAAACGGCATTCAAGACCCACGTCACTATGAATTTTAGGCTATTTGGGCTCACAAATGCACCACCCACCCTCCAAAGTGCTATGAACACAATTCTGGCTGAGCTGACTAGGGTTTGTGTACTTGTTTTTGTTGATGACATCTTAATCTACAGCAAATCCTTGCAAGATCATCTCACCCATTTGCAGCAAGTATTTAACCTTCTCAAGCAGAATCAACTATATGTGAAGTTGAATAAATGTTCATTTGCTCAACCACAGATAGAATACCTGGGTCATGTCATTAGTGGGCAAGGGGTGGCTACAGACTAAAAGAAGATCCTCACAGTGAAAGAGTGGCCTACTTCCAAGTCAAGCACATTAGAGTTTGGGCTTAGGAGGACAGGCGTTTCATTCACAGGAGCTTAGCTCATTTGACTGCTCAAAGACTTAAAACACCAATGCAGCACAAAGCTTTCCTTTCCTCAAGCTCATGGGATTACAATATACCATCCAATAAAAAGGCTCAGAGAATAGGGCAGCTGATGCACCACCATCTAGATTACATGATCCAGATGAACTCAATGCCATTACTTCCTATCAACCACAATGGCTCACTGATATTGTTGCAGGGTACAACAAAGACACATTCACCCAGAATTTACTATCTGAATTGGCAGTCCTGAGCACTCACAAGAATAGCAAATATTCATTGCATAATGGGGTCATTCGATATAGAGGAAGAGTATGGGTTGGTGCAAACTTCTAAATGAAAAAAAACATCTTGCAAGCACTTCATGCCAGTGGTATTGGTGCCCACTCTGGCATTACTGCTACTTATCACCGCATCAAGGCAATATTTGCTTGGACAGGAATCTTTCAATCAGTGGAATCTTTTGTCAACAAGTGTCAAATCTGTCAGCAAGCTAAGGTAGAACATTAAAAACTCCCTGGCCTCTTCGATCCTCTACCCATTCCTGATGAAGCATGGTCCATTATCAGCATTGACTTCATCACTGGATTACCAAAGTCCCATTACTATGATTCAATTCAGGTGGTGCACGAGACAAGCCAAACAAACAGAAACCGAATTAATACCGAAGAACACAAGCTGTGGGCCGTAAAGTGGAAACGGTTGTAGGCCAAAGCTGTCCCCCTTTGCCACTAAGACTTGAATCTTTAACCATCGAAATACCCGATACTCTCTCTACCAAATAGGCAAGATAGTCTTATCTTGAACTCTGTCCCTTCTCTAATGATTGACAGGTTTAGTGCCTGGTAGTAAGGGTATTTTGTGGTCTATTGTCCTCCTAGGAGGTCACTCTGTAGGCTCAGCAAACAATTCACTGAAGCCATTCAAGACCGGTTGCAGGGTAGACAGACCATTGACTTGACATGACCGTAATACATACGAAATAGGAAGGATAAGCTATAAGATAGAGATCCGGATTGTTGTGCTCCGGAATAAAGAAGAATACCATCTTGTCTAATCAAATACGAATACCATCTTATTGATTTGGTCAGCTTGCATCAACACATAAGATGTGATATGAGTAGTGGGAAATAAACTCTTCTTTGATCACTTGAAACATAGTAGAAAGCATCCAAAACAGAATGAAATGTTGTTCAAAAGAAGAAGCTACCTGGCCCAACCACTACACCATTTTGCCTAATGTGTGACTACCCATATCAGTTACAACATCTTCCATTTCCAAGTTTTCAGTGCCTTTTTCTTATAGTATACAAAATAGGATTCTGGATTGCTCTTCATTTCGTTCAATTTATCCCCTTGCTTTTCAACGTATATATATTAACCCGCCTTGTTTACCTATTTCTTCTACAATTCACATGACTCATTGAAACCAACTTTCTCCTTCCTACATTTTATCTCTATAGCAGTTATCCTGTATAATGATTTCTTTTTGGTCGCTACTCTCCTAACCGACGAGTCGGAGAGGATACGAATGTCCATTCACCCTACCACCCATCTTCCTTCTAGCTTCCTTGATCAACGACGAGTAAAGATCCCGGAAAAGATCCAAGGGAGTACAATACACTTTATATTCACGTCTTGAATAATGAGGGGGGTAAAGAAGAAAGTCATATTTCTCTCTCCTTTGCGGATATGCCCTTATTCAACTCTTGAAAGAAAGAGAGATAGAAAGAGAGAATGATCAAACTCAACTAGATGGCAGTTCCTCTTGTTCAAACCTCTCTTGCCGAGTCTTCTCCTCATAGCGAGTTTCGCTCTCGCTTCGTGTGTCCTAAACATAAAAAAAAAGAATTGATTGTGAAAGACAAGTGTTTCATTCCCCTCCCTAATCATTGAAATTCGAACTGTCCGCTAGCTCCTCCTTTGTTTGGATTATAGCCCTTCCTTGGGGATTTACTATCCAAAGTAAATCTTTCCAGTTTCAAATGCTAATATTTCTTCATGGGCAGAAAGTCCAAAATCTTCTTTTTCCGGTACTCCTTACTCTTTTCTCCCGTCGTCCTACTTTCACTTCTACGGACCTTCTATCCACAACGAGTTCCAGGATTGGTGAATCGGTGTGGGAATAGATAAAACGATTGTTGAGTACACAGTATAACCGTGTAGCTCATCCAAAAGATCATCAATGACCGGTATCGGGTATTTCTTTTTTATGGTTTGCGCATTGAGTTGCCTATAATGCATAGGCACCACGAACCTTCTTTCTTCTTGTAAAGAAGAGCCGGTGAGGCATGAACTAGGTTGTAGAGTACCATTCTCGAGTAACTCCTTGATTATGGCTTCAATTTGATCCGGTGGTGTGAATACCTATAAGGCCTTTGATTCACTGGTTGACTATCGTGAGGTGAATCCGATGGTCACATGGTCTTTTAGGAGGGAGGGTAGTGGGTTCTAAGAACACATCAGAGAAAGAGGACCAAACCTGCTTGAGTCCTCTTCTACATCTTGAGTACTTCCCATGTAGAGCACTCATAGAGGTCCGGCTTCACGTCAGTAATCTACCACACCCATGCTGGAATTCAGTAGAGTCCCACGAGTCAATCGACAAAAGCGAGAAACGAGGTTGTTCGACAAGGCTACGGTCTAACTTTTTCTTCCTAGCGGAGTTCAATACGAAAATAAAGGCGCTCTGCGTTGGGAATGGCGTACTACGTACGGGTGGTATTTTAGGTATAACTGATCAGGGTTGTTCTGAAAGCAAGTCAATTAGTGCTTTGGAAAGTGAGTGCCAGAGGCTAGTCACTGCTTGGTTTACAGAAGGGAAGGAAGAAAGAGATACCGAAGCAGATTCAGTATAGAAAAGAAGAAATTGATACCATTCATTCCATTTTATTTGATACCCACTTAAAGTTTCTATCAAACCATGTCTTTTTCTTCGGACGTCAATCTCGTAGGAATTTCAATTGGAAGTGTGGTATTGAAGGGCGAAGCCTTTACTCTTTGACTTGTTTCTTTGAATATAGCATAATATTGACTGCGCACTTCGAAAGATGATGGTGTATTCCGAGGATCAGTCCGTTTTTTATTGAATTCGCAAATTGATAGATCTGGATGATTCAAAGAATGATTCTTCCCTGGGTATTTCCCTGGTACCATTATTTAAATTGGAGCTTTTCAATTCCATTTTTGAGATTGAGGTGAGGGTTTAAGACCGCTCGTAACGATTTTTTACTTTTATGGCTGGGTGGGCAAGAAAAGGATTTGACTCTTGAAGATATCAACTCATACGCCTGCTCCATACATTCAAAAACATTTTTGATACTTTCTATGAGAATGGATAAATAGAAATGGGTACATTCCTCTTTCTCTTTCCTGGCCAAACTACCCATAAAAAAGAAGAGAGAGAGCTGTAAGAGCGGTAAAAGCAAGCTCGGTGGCCCGGTTTCACTACACGTTGATATATCCTTTTGAAAGAAAAGTAAATTCGCTATGCTATAAGGTACCAATTCATCAAGGTATAAAACCAAATCTACAGTGGGAGTCCCTATCTACTTTCGATTCCCTTCTTACTGGCTTTGCCAATACATCATACTGATTTGACGCTTCCTTACGCTTTCTTTCAAGCATTGCTTCCAGGACAACGGAGAGTATTCCAAGATAAAGAACCAGAACTGAGGTTGACACTACTGAAAGATAAAAGAATGGTGGATAGATGGATTCGCACCATCCCAAAACCGAAATACAGACAGACCAAAAAAACATGAAAATAAATACTCCACCACCAGTCTACCTACTAGCATGTATTAAGCGAATAGCTTGTATGGTAGTTGTTAAAGAAAAGATGTATGTAGTCCCGGAAGAGAAGCAATTGTCGTACGACCTGTAAGCGTCACTTTTGACTTCCTTGCCGTTTGTGAATTGAGTCAATCGAGTTACATTTGAAAAATGAATGGAATTCTGGAGTGGACCGAATATCCATGGCAGAACCCCACACTGGCTAGGAACTGGGTTGCACTAAGCCCGGCACTTTTTGGGCTTCTTCATGAATCTAGTTTTCAGGTAAGGTCGGATCATCTTATTGAATATATGTCTGAAAGAAAGCAAAGGAATGAATCGTTTTTCCAATTACCTTCTCTCGAAAACCATAGATCTTCTGGTTACCATTGACTATCCGGCACTTTCGTCTGTAGAGCGAAGCAAGAAATTGCATGGAAGGGCTTTTATGCTAATATCAGCCTTGTTTGGAACAATAGATGCAATCCATTTCAGTGTATGTCACTGAGTTCACCATTGCAGTTGAGACGTCAGGCAATTGAGCGTTCCCTAGAGTTTGGTTCAAAGGCTAAGGACTCCCCGCCGCCTTCATAAGGGCACTAAGGCGGAGCACGGAAAAGCAAATTGGGCACCCATGTTTTACCAGTCCCGGATCTCAGGGCTGTTTTTCCAACCGCCGACATGAACGAAATCGAATTTCATTGCGGGAAATTAGGATTTCATGAGGGAGGAAAAGGGGGTGGAGAGTCATACAATGCATTGGTGGGATGAAGGTGCTAGCTTGGCTGAGATAGGAAGTTTCGATGTGTATGTAGATTTGGTTCTAGTGCCCCCCACCCTTTTCGAGATCTGTCAGGATTAGCAAGATGTTCTGGTGTAAACTATAGAGAAATGGAATGAATGAAATGTATCTAAGAAGAAAGGAAGCCATGCTCCATCCTGTTTATAAAAAGAACATCACCTCCCTTTTTGGTTAGATACCGCTCTGTTAGGTACTAATGCTTCTACCTATCACCCTCCGGGTGAGTTTGAGAGCAGTGTTTTTTTCCAACGTTAATAGCATTCCGTGAGAAAAGTCATCTACTGATGTTGTCAGCGGAGTCCCTCGTCCATCCATGTATGAATAGCGGTATCCCCCATTTTGGACAGTGATGAGGTAGTCGACGCAATTTGCATGTGTATTTGCGTTCGGCTTTGCTACTTTCCTTCTAGAAAAGAATGTCCGCGGAAGGGAATAGTCTACGTGGCCCGGGGTAGTCTTTCAATTCCTTTATCGGGTGGGAGAGTTTAGAACCAGTTAAGCCAATAGCTGCTGCTTTAGTCACACTAGGTACATCAGTTGATCATGGATTTAGCATACCACCTCAGAATAGTCTACGTGGCCCCTTGTTTTTACTACAATTTGATATAGTGAATCCAGTAATGCAGATAGCCCTTTTTAAAGCGCTTTTAAAGCCCCTGACTCTCAAAAAGAGCTGGAGGTTTTGCCTCAACTCATTCCATGAATGTTGTTTCATTCCCCACGCGGCTGAATCCAACTCAGTCTTTATCCTGCCTTGGAGTTCTCTCTCATAACTGAAGCCAGGAGGTATTCGATTTATCGGATTTCGAGCTAGCTGCCCTTTTGTTGCTCCTTGCCATTAACGCAGCCCTTTTCTTTTTCTTAGCTAGTGTAGTTTTTCACCTTCAAAAGAAGGCGCCAGCACTTTTGTAGTGATCCCTCTGGGGTCCCGGGTTGCTTTGGCGCGCCCCACCCCGTCAGTCATGTGTTGTCCTTGACTTGACTCTCCCCCGCTTGCTGCTTGTTGATCGCAGTGTTCAAAAATGACACGAAGCTGGATATGAGTAGATGTTGTTGGTCGAAAACGTCTTTCATTCACAATGAAACAGAATGGTCTCGCTCGATGCGTCATTTTAGAATGTGTATTTTCATATTAAGAGTTCTTAAAAGTGATCAACTCAAAGCCCAACCGTCAAAAGGATGCTACAATGTTCAAAATTATCAACTTAACATGCCCCCTTACTTCCTTCATGACCTCCCACTACTTCATCTACCGAAATGATTAGGCAGATCTCGTTTTTCTAGCATTAAACCTGATCATGATCCTTAGGCTATAGAGCATGGAGCAGACAGAGAGATGAAAGGACCACCTTCTCCTACTTGCTTGATCGGAATCTATTCACATTTAGAATAGCTGAAGTGCTACTTAACTTCACTTAGTAGTTGAAACTCGGAGAGACAGAGAGAGTCCTCTCTCATACTTGCCAATTCCAAGGCTGATCAGCAAGGGAATTGGCAGGAACCAACCTTAGTTGCCCCTCGGTAGAGTGAGTCTACTTAGCGAACTGGCAGGACGCGGAGATCGATTGATCAATATGCATATCGAGAGTTGATGGTTGACCACCGCCCCCCTTGTCCTGCCCCGGCCGGGGAGGCAAAGGGGATTGCTATCGTCACCCTTTCTCCCGGTGTATGTGAAAGAGAAAAAGTGACGCACTTTTTGGATTTTCGGTCTGCGGTTGGTTGGGCCAAAGAACGAGAGTCAGCTTCCTTAAGTCCGTTCTTCCTCAGTAGCTCAGTGGTAGAGCGGTCGGCTATTAACTGACTGGTCGTAGGTTCGAATCCTACTTGGGGAGATTTTATTCATTCAGAATTCGAATTGATAGTTATAGCTTTTCTGACTAGCGACCCCTGTCCTTCTCCTTTTTTTTCTAAACACGCAGCAGAATTGTCAAACGGGACATCAAAAGTGGGAAGTTGATTGTAGGATTTCTATTCTCACTCTCGTATAGGTGAACTTGGTTCGTTCAATGAAAAGGGATAAGAAGGATCCACTGGGAATGAATGGGAAGACTAGGGTAGTATCTTCATTAGCCGGAAGGAATTAGTCTCCACTAGCGTAATTCGAAGAACGAACAAGAAAAGGCGTCTTTAGGTAGGAGGATGGATGGATGTGGTCCAATGGCTAAAGTTCTGCCAGCTTCTTGTAGACTGGCAGTCTCCGAGAGGAACCTTAACCCCCCGGGTTAGGCCGGGTGGGATCGTAGACTTTTTTTTCGCCACAAGTGGGAACTCAGTCCTTGGTAAGACACAAGGGGGGAAGGAAGATCTTCACTCATTCATTAAGTAAGTGCCTGCGGTGAGACCCACAACAAACGAAGGGGGTGGAGGGAGACCGAAGAAGGAACAATTGTCTTGAATGCTACGCTGGGATCAGCAGCTTCCAGTGTTTTCAAAATGAGTCGGGCAGGAAGAGGAAGATCGGGCGGGGAAAACGGGGTTCGAACCCGCGACTTCTGGCGTGACAGACCAGCACTCTAACCAACTGAGCTATTTCCCCCTTTCGTAAATACTGTCGATTCAACAGTCACCTACCAGTTACCTTTGTAACTATACCAAAGTAGCTGTACAACAGAATGCCCTTCGCCTTTAGTACTTTTCTTTTTCTTTTGACGACGGTAGAAAGAAATGGCTCTGCTCGCTTAGAGAAGGGGCTCCGCGCTCTATCAGCTATCAGTTAGTTGGCGCTATGCGCGACTTCAGTTGACAAAAGCGAACAAGATAGCGCTAGCGCCCGCGGAGATCTTTCGTTTGTTCGCCTTCTAAAAGGCCTACTGACCTGTCGGTGAAAAGCCGGTTACAAAAATAATAATAAGACATAGTGAAAAAGTACCAAAACAACTGAAGCCTACATCCCACTACGTCTGGGTTCCCCCTTCCTATGAACCTTGAGTCAATAGGTAGGGTCAACTATACCAAAGTGGAAGGGCCACTATCTAAGCTATTAGTGGGCTGGTTTGAACTATTGATTTACTGAATCGAGTGAAGCTGTGTTGCGTAACATATAGGTCGCCAAGGCCTAGAAGTACAAGTGGTCGCCCTAACGGTCACTCTCAAACTCTCTACTTGAGTGACGAAAGTCACTTAGCTTCTTTAATAGGGCTTGCCAAAGAACCCCTCCGGGGCCCCGGGAAGAGGAAGAAGGAGATAGAGCAAAGGTCTCCTCTTTCTGTCCGCTCTTCCCGGCATGTAGAGATCCGATTGGGCTTATAGTTTAATTGGTTGAAACGTACCACTCATAACGGTGATATTGTAGGTTCGAGCCCTAATAAGCCCATCTAACCTGCTTAATCAATGAGTCCGGTAGTCACCTGAACCACTCTCTCGGATAGCCCACAGCCTCTCTTCTGGATGCGAAAGAAGATTCAATCAACGTACAAGGTTTGCCTTCTTGTGAGAAGGAGGGTTCTGAATTGTGTTCTCAGTGCAAAGGGAGTCTTTGAGAAGGTTCCATTTTTCTGAAGAGAGAGAAGATCAGTAGAGCAGTCCGGCAGCTGTTCGGGGGTCAGCTTTGGGATTTGCCTGATCGACCCCTACCAGTGTATTAATCTACAAAAATGAAGATTGACATTCGTTAATTTACCAGATCTATCCTCTTCTACTAACTTTACAAAATGGAATGGAAAATGGGAAGACCAAAGATGTCAACTACTAAGCATAGTCAATTGCAAATCGGCCGGTTGGTTTGCTTCTCTCCAAGTATGGGAGATTTTCCAATCTTCGAAAGACGCTCGTACTTTCTTGATCTTATGAAGAAGGGTCTTTCCTTAGCTGCGGACTTTGGGATCTTGAGAGTAGACCATGTCTTACGTTAGGGAATCCGAATCAATCCAAATCCTCTAACACTCCTTTTCAGCTGCTATTTGAATACATGTTCAGATGCAAAAGAGCTCGACTTCGAGTATGGTCTTGTTCTTAACTGCTTGAGAGAACGCATGTATCCCCTTTTTATTGCTAAACCTCCACAAGCCTTCCCATGCTCGCTAATTGAACTGTCCGTCTTCATCTTAATCCATTCGTTTCCCGGTGGTCAACACACAATAGAATTTGTTTTTTTTTTATCGGATTGAGACAAAAGTCCCATTTTTTCGGATGTTCGCCGATTCTTCCTCTTCTTTCTCTCATAAAACTGGAGATACTAGCTTCTAATCTGCATATTTTTGCAAATCCTTTTCCATTTGGATTTTTGAAAACATTAATTTACCTCTAGAATTCCACTATATATAATGTTGACGTTCCGCCATAATGTGCCAGAGCGAGTGAAAGGCAAGCCTACCCACGGTGTTAACTTGCCATCCCCAACAAATCTGCTAGCACCCCATTCGAGTTCTGCTTGGAAACAAGAAGCTCTTCTTTATTTGTGTTTTTTTGCCCAAGATAAGCCCATTTTCTAGAGCCAAGCCTATTATAAGAGTTCAACTGCCATATTCGGATGGAGTCCAAATGCTTGCATCTTGGGCTGAAGAATGACCCAATTCCTTAGCTTCCATGCATTAATCATATCCGGGGATGTGGGAATAGGGAGATGCCATCCATCTACACAACACGATAGCTTAAGCAAAGAATAGAGAGAGCTAAGCTAGAATACAAACAAAAAAGATATTCCACTAGTGTAGGCCTACCATAGAAAAGTATAAAAAACCTTTTCTTTGTTTGTCAGCGGGAGAGAAAGCAAGCTTACGGTGCTTTGGATGTTAATGTTTTTGTAGGATACTAAGCACCTATATATATATATATACATTGTTTTATACTCCTCTGTACAAGCGTATAAGAGCTATTATGCTCGATAAAAGGAAGTTTATGAATAAGTAAGTATTTCTTTTTTGAATAGCCAACGGTAGAACTGACTTTTCTGGCTATCATATGAACAATGCCGTCCGCTTTTCTTTTTTGAGTTTCCATGGATCTCTCCGACGAAGTAGCGGAAGCATGAAATGCTATTCACGAATGAGCATTGCTATCTGATTCCTACAAAAGAGATAGGGGAAGCTCACTTTTGTCAAATGGGGCTAGAAAGCATAGAACCCCATCTTAAATCAACCGGTGAATCCAGAATCAAAGTGAGGAGAACAGGATATGTTATGAGAAGAGTGACGTGGGAATAGATTGCATTTCAAAAAGAATCAATACACTCAATAAGCCAGAACGGGAAGATTCAACAGCAAAAAGAATTGGTACGGTGTGAGAAGAGGCCTATTCACAATAATGAACAAGATGATGCAGCTCTAGTTGCTGGAGGCAGAGGACGTGGATGCGGCAGGAATAGATCCAGGGGGAGGACACGAATAAAAAAGGCTATGAGGATCATAAAAATTGAGGTGGAGGGAGATTGTATAACTAAGGATCGAGTAGAGGAAGACGTCAGTCTTTCAGTTGTAGATGATCATTACCGAAAAAGATGTACATTCGAATGAAAAAAGAGGGCATGTCCGAGAGGAAATAAAGAATATTCATTTGCGGATTCTTCCGAACAAGCAACGGGTTGAGCAACTAGCGCGAAAGCCGTTGCGCGTTAGCGCATCCGTTTTCTTGCTCGGGAACGAGGGGACTAAAAAAATTGTCAAAAGCCACCTTTCTCTTTAACTAAGTATTCTAAAAAATATGTCTATGAGGTATTTTGACTTAATGGGAAGTAGGCATCTCATTCATAGGCAAGAGCAGGCCGGCCTGAAGGCATGAACTGAAGGCAGGCAAGAAGGCATTAAATGGCTTTGAAGGATGCGGTGTAAAGATGCGGAGTACAGTATCTTTCTTTCTATAAAAATATATGGAATCCGCGATCCTATCCTATTTTTGAAGTCATTTTTGCATTCGAAATTATTTTCTTTCGCAAGAGCACTCAAACATAGATTGAAGATCCACAGTTCTTCGGTCGGCAGCCGCAGCCAGTAATAGCAAGCAGCGTCCCATACTACTTTTCCTTTTAATGTTCATTCTGGAATTGAATGTCACAAACAAGACTCATACTTCAGAAAAAAAAAACTGCTTGAATCAGGAGCTGTAATCCGCAGCTTTAGAGATAGGGGCGGCAGTCACAGCATTGGCAGCAGTGAGCAGAGGTCAAGAAGAAGAAGCGGTAAGAGCAGTTAGAGAGCAAGAAGCGGCTCATCAAACCTTTCTGTTTCGGTTATAGCTCAAGCGGTTTGTTTTCAAGTAAGGTACTCAAGCAAACTTTCCTCCTGAAGATAGAGTTTCGGGTGAGCTAACAAAGAAAGTCAGCAGTTAACCAGAAATTTAGGTCAAATTAGAATTTCGTAAGTTTTAGTAAGGCCAGTTATGGGAAGCAGGCCATGGAGAAAGAGAAGAATCAATCGTCCAACGCTATGTTAACAAATACGTGAAAGGTTTGATTATTCCATACACTTGAACGCGTTCCTTATCAATAGGTTTCGGAGAGACAAGCAATGATTGCTTGACGATCTTCACTGCTTGAGACTAGACTTGACTCAAGCTTCATACGAAAGCATTTACTGAACTAAAGCCGTTGAGCCAAGTCAAGCGAAAGACTTATTCGAAGAAAGCTTTAAGAGAGTTTGTTGTCCCATGCCTTTCTGATGGTGAACCTCCTACTGCTTCTTCCAATTTTGAAACTGGGATTGGCCTGTTGACTTTGCCCTTCCTTTAGACAAAGAGCCCCCAGTTTCGCCAAAAGACCTCTGCGTGTTGTCATTCAAATCCACGCAAGCCTGTCGTTGGGCTACTTGCGTCTTCGGTAGATACAAAGGAGAAGTGACGGTCGGTGAAATAGCCCTCCAACTCGTAGCTCTTCTTGCTTAACGTGAAAACTCTCCTTTCCAATGAAAACGAGAAAGAAAGATGTCAACTACTAAATGTGCTTCTTTGTGAATTTGGTACTAGGTAGTTCTCCCCCCTCGGCAGGCAAGTGATGGAAATATGCCCTAGAGGCAATTAATAAAGTGTTTATTATTATCATATTTCTCCGTTCATGTTAATGGTTTATTATTCATGCTAGAATTGTATTGACCGGAAACTGAATACATGTGTGGATAATAGACAAATACTATGTCCCTAGTATGCCTCTACTAGACTAGCTCGTTGATCAAAAGATGGTCAAGGTTTCCTGACCATGGACATGAGTTGTCATTTGATAACGGGATCACATCATTAGGAGAATGATGTGATGGACATGACCCAACCGTTAGCATAGCAAATGATCGTTCAGTTTATTGCTGTTGCTTTCACTATGTCAAATACACGTTCCTCTGACCATGAGATCATGCAACTCCCGGATACCGTATGAATACTTTGGGCATATCAAACGTCACAACGTTACTGGATGATTATAAAGGTGCACTACAAGTATCTCCGAAAGTGTTTGTTGAGTTGGCATGGATCGAGATTGGGATTTGTCACTCCGACTATCGGAGAGGTATCTCTGGGCCCTCTCGGTAATACAACATCACAGAAGCCTTGCAAGCACCGTGACTAAAGAGTTAGTTGCAAGATGATGTATTACGGAACGAGTAAAGAGACTTGCCGGTAACGAGATTGAACTAGGTATTGGATACCGACGATCGAATCTCGGGCAAGTAACATACCGCCGGACAAAGGGAACAACGTATGTTGACATATGAGGTTCACCGATAAAGATCTTTGTGGAATGTGTAGGAACCAATATGAGCATCCAGGTCCCGCTGTTGGTTATTGACCGGAGAGTCGTCTCGGTCATGTCTACATCATTCCCGAACCCGTAGGGTCCGCACACTTAAGGTTCGATGACGATATAGTATTATATGAGTTATGTGATTGGTGACCGAAGTTTGTTCGGAGTCCCGGATGAAATCGCGGACATGACGAGGAGTCTCGAAATGGTCGAGAGGTAAAGATTCATATATTGGAAGGCTATATTCGGACGTCGGAAAGGTTCCGAGTGATTCGGGTATTTTTCGGAGTACCGGGGAGTTACGGGAATTCACCGGGAGAAGTAATGGGCCTTATTGGGCCATACGGGAAAAGGAGAGGCAGGCCACGTGAGGAGGCGCGCGCCCCCCCTTGCCCAAACCGAATTGGACTAGGGGAGGGGGCGCAGCCCCCTCTTTCCTTTCCCTCTCCCTTCCCCCTTTCCTACTCCGTATGGGAGGTGGAATCCAACTAGGACTAGGGAGTCCTAGTAGGACTCCCCACACTTGGCGCAGCCCTAGGGGGCCGGCCTCCTCCCTCTCATCCTTTATATACGGGGGCAGGGGGGCACCCCAAAGCACACAATTGTCCCATAGCCGTGTGCGGTGCCCCGATCTCCGTTTTCCACCTCGGTCATATTTTCGGAGAGCTTAGGCGAAGCCCTGCCGGAATCACTTCACCATCACCGTCGCCACGCCGTCGTGTTGACGGAACTCATCTACTTCCTCGACGTCTTGCTGGATCAAGAAGGCGAGGATCGTCACCGAGCTGCACGTGTGTAGAACTTGGAGGTGCCGTACGTTCGGTACTCGATCGGTGGAGCTCGAAGGATTGTTCGACTACATCAACCGCGTTGTGAGACGCTTCCGCTAACGGTCTACGAGGGTACGTAGACACACTCTCCCCTCTCGTAGCGATGCATCTCCATGGATAGATCTTGCGTGAGCGTAGGAAAAATTTTGAAATTCATGCTACGTTCCCCAATAGTGGCATCCGAGCCAGGTCTATGCGTAGATGTGTTTTGCACGAGTAGAACACAAGTGAGTTGTGGGCGTGGGTGTATACATATTGCTTGCCGTTACTAGTTGTTACTTGATTCGGCGGTATTGTGAGATGAAGCGGCCCGGACCGACATTACGCGTACGCTTACGCGAGACAGGTTTCATCGCTAAGTGCACTCGTTGCATAAAGGTGACTGGCGGGTGTCTGTCTCTCTCATTTTAGTTGAATCGGTTTCAATGAAGAGGGTTCTTTTAGAAGATCAAAAAGCAATCACTACACCACGTTATGGTTTTTGTAGGTAAGAACGGTTCTTGCAAACCCGTAGCAGCCACGTAAAACTTGCAACAACAAAGTAGAGGACGTCTAACTTGTTTTTGCAGGGTATGCTGGTGATGTGATATGGTCAAGACATGATGCGATATAAGTTGTTGTATGAGATGATCATGTTTTGTAAGTTATCAGGCAACCGGCAGGAGCCTTATGGTTGTCTCTTTATTGTATGCAATGCCAACGCTATGTAATTGCTTTTCTTTACCGCTATGAGTTAGCAGTAGTAGTAGTAGCAATAGCCGGCGAGACGACCACGACGTTGCGACGGAGATCAAGGTGTCACGACGCTACGATGGAGATCATGGTGTCAATCCGGTGACGATGGAGATCATGACGGTGCTTGGCTGATGGAGATCAAAAGCACAAGACGATGATGGCCATATCATGTCACATATATTGAATTGCATGTGATGTTAATCCTTTTATGCATCTTATTTTGCTTAGGACGACGGTAGCATTATAAGATGATCCCTTCACTAAATTTCAAGATAAGTGTTCTCCCCTAGTATGCACCGTTGCGAAGGTTCGACGCTTCTAAGCACCACGTGATGATCGGGTGTGATGGATTCTTTCGTTCGCATACAACGGGTGTAAGCCAGTTTTACACACGCAGAATACTTGGGTTAAACTTGACGAGCCTAGCATATACAGATATGGCCTCGGAACACAAGAGACCGAAAGGTCGAACATGAGTCATATAGTAGATATGATCAACATGAAAGATGTTCACCATTGATAACTAATCCACCTCACGTGATGATCGGACGTGGCTTAGTTGATGTGGATCATGTTACACTTAGACAACTTGCGGGATGTTAATCTAAGTGGGAGTTCTTAAATAATTTGATTAATTGAACTTCAATTATCATGAACATAGTCTAAATAATCTTTGCAATTGTATGTTGTAGATCAATGGCCCGCGCTGTAGTTCCACTGAATTTTAATGCGTTCCTAGAGAAAGCTAAGTTGAAAGATGATGGAAGCAACTATGCGGACTGGGTCCGTAATCTGAGGATCATCCTCATTGCTGCACAGAAGGCTTATGTCCTTGATGCACCGCTAGGTGTCGCACCCCCTCCCTCGTCTGTCGACGTTATAAATGCCTGGCAGACACGTGTTGATGACTACTCGATAGTTCAGTGTGCCATGCTTTACGGCTTAGAACCGGGGCTCCAAAGACGTTTTGAGCATCACGGAGCATATGAGATGTTCCAAGAGCTGAAACTTGTATTTCAAGCTCATGCCCGGGTCGAGAGATATGATGTCTCCGACAAGTTCTTTAGCTGTAAGATGGAGGAGAATAGTTCTGTCAGTGAGCATATACTCAAGATGTCTGGGTTGCATAACCGCTTGACTCAGTTGGGAGTTAATCTTCCAGATGATTCGGTTATTGACAGAATTCTCCAATCACTGCCACCAAGCTATAAGGGCTTTGTGATGAACTATAATATGCAAGGAATGGA
Source organism: Elymus sibiricus (assembly GCA_039707655.1). Lineage (NCBI taxonomy): Eukaryota > Viridiplantae > Streptophyta > Magnoliopsida > Poales > Poaceae > Elymus > Elymus sibiricus. Next base: position 437,966,747 of record CM077668.1, on the reverse strand, counting down.
AAAGTCTATTTCCGAGCTCTTCGCTATGCTCAAAGCTGCGGAGGTAGAAGTCAAGAAGGAGCATCAAGTGGTGATGATAAAGAAGAGCACTAGTTTCAAGAAGGGCAAGGGAAAGAAGGGGAACTTCAAGAAGAACGGCAAATCAGTTGCTGCTCCCACGAAGAAACCCAAGTATGTACCCAAGCCCGAGACTGAGTGTTTCTACTGCAAGGGGACTGGTCACTGGAAGCGGAACTGCCCCAAGTACCTGGCAGATAAGAAGGCTGGCAACATCAACAAAGGTATATTTGATATACATGTTATTGATGTGTAGCTTACCAATGCTCGTAGTAGCACCTGGGTATTTGATACTGGTTTGGTTGCTCATATTTGTAACTCGAAACAGGAGCTACGGAATAAACGAAGATTGGCTAAGGATGAGGTGACGATGCGCGTCGGGAACGGTTCAAGAGTTGAAGTTATCGCCGTCGGCACGCTACCTCTACATCTACCCTCGGGATTAGTGATGAACCTAAATAATTGTTATTTGGTGCCTGCGTTTGAGCATGAACATTATATCTGGATCTTGTTTATTGCGAGACGGTTATTCATTTAAATCAGAGAATAAAGGTTGTTCTATTTTGATGAATAATATCTTTTATGGTCATGCACCGCTTGTGAATGGTTTATTCTTGTTGAATCTCGATCGTGGTGATACACACATCCATAATATTGATGCCAAAAGACGCAAAATTGATAATGATAGTACCACATATTTGTGGCACTGCCGCTTAGGTCATATTGGTGTAAAACGCATGAAGAAACTCCATACAGATGGACTTTTGGAATCACTTGATTATGAATCATTTGAGACGTGCGAACCATGCCTCATGGGCAAGATGACTAAGACTCCGTTCTCCGGAACAATGGAGCGAGCAACAGACTTGTTGGAAATAATACATACCGATGTATGCGGTCCGATGAGTGTTGAGGCGCGCGGTGGATATCGTTATGTTCTCACGTTCACAGATGATTTGAGTAGATATGGCTATGTCTACTTGATGAAGCATAAATCTGAAACATTTGAAAAGTTCAAAGAATTTCAGAGTGAAGTAGAGAACCATCGTAACAAGAAAATAAAGTTCTTACGATCTGATCGTGGAGGAGAATATTTGAGTTACGAGTTTGGCAATCACTTAAAACAATGTGGAATTGTTTCACAGCTCACGCCACCTGGAACACCACAGCGAAATGGTGTGTCCGAATGTCGTAATCGTACTCTATTAGATATGGTGCGTTCTATGATGTCTCTTACCGATTTGCCACTATCATTTTGGGGTTATGCATTAGAGACAGCTGCATTCACTTTAAACAGGGCAACGTCTAAATCCGTTGAGACGACACCGTATGAACTGTGGTTTGGTAAGAAACCTAAGCTGTCGTTTCTGAAAGTTTGGGGATGCGATGCTTATGTCAAAAGGCTTCAGCCAGATAAGCTCGAACCCAAAGCGGATAAGTGCGTCTTCATAGGATACCCAAAGGAGACCATTGGGTACACCTTCTACCACAGATCCGAAGGCAAAGTATTCGTTGCTAAGAATGGATCCTTTCTAGAGAAGGAGTTTCTCTCGAAAGAAGTGAGTGGGAGGAAAGTAGAACTTGATGAGGTAATTGTACCTCCTCTGGATAGTAGTACGCCACAGAAAGAAATTTCTGTGACACCAACACAGACCAGGGAAGAAGTTGATGATGATGATCATGAGGCTTCAGATCAAGTTGCTACAGAACTTCGAAGGTCAACCAGGACACGTTCCGCACCAGAGTGGTACGGAAATCCAGTCTTGGAGGTTATGTTGTTAGACAACGGTGAACCTTCGAACTATGAAGAAGCGATGGCAGGCCCGGATTCCGACAAATGGCTTGAGGCCATGAAATCCGAGATTGGATCCATGTATGAGAACAAAGTGTGGACTTTGGTAGACTTGCCCGATGAACGGCGAGCTATTGAAAATAAATGGATCTTTAAGAAGAAGACAGACGCTGATGGTAATGTCACCGTCTATAAAGCACGACTTGTTGCTAAAGGTTATCGACAAGTTCAAGGAGTTGACTACGATGAGACTTTCTCACCCGTAGGGATGCTAAAGTCTGTCAGAATTATGTTAGCAATTGCCGCGTTTTATGATTATGAAATCTGGCAAATGGACGTCAAAACGGCATTCCTTAATGGATTCCTTAAGGAAGAATTGTATATGATACAACCGGAAGGTTTTGTCGATCCTAAAGGTGCTAACAAAGTATGCAAGCTCCAGCGATCCATCTATGGACTGGTGCAAGCATCTCGGAGCTGGAATACTCGCTTTGATGAAGTGATCAAAGCGTTTGGGTTTATACAAACTTATGGAGAAGCTTGTATTTACAAGAAAGTGAGTGGGAGCTCTGTGGCATTTCTCATATTATATGTGGATGACATATTATTGATGAGAAATGACATAGAATTTCTGGAAAGCATAAAGGGTTATTTGAACAAAAGTTTTTCAATGAAGGATCTCGGAGAAGCTGCTTACATATTAGGCATCAAGATCTATAGAGATAGATCAAGACGCCTCATTGGACTTTCACAAAGCACATACCTTGACAAGATTTTGAAGAAGTTCAAAATGGATCAGTCAAAGAAAGGGTTCTTGCCTGTATTGCAAGGTGTGAGATTGAGTAAGACTCAAAGCCCGACCACGGCAGAAGACAAAGAGAAGATGAGTGTCATCCCCTATGCCTCAGCCATAGGCTCTATTATGTATGCCATGCTGTGTACCAGACCTGATGTGTCCCTCGCTATTAGCTTGGTGGGAAGGTACCAAAGTGTTCCAGGAGTAGATCACTGGACAGGGGTCAAGAATATCCTGAAGTACCTGAAAAGGACCAAGGACATGTTTCTCGTTTATGGAGGTGACAAAGAACTCGTCGTAAAGGGTTACGTCGATGCTAGCTTTGACACAGATCCAGATGACTCTAAGTCACAATCTGGATACGTATTTATTCTTAATGGTGGAGCGGTCAGTTGGTGCAGTTCCAAGCAGAGCGTCGTGGCGGGATCTACATGTGAGGCGGAATACATAGCTGCTTCCGAAGCAGCACATGAAGGAGTCTGGATGAAGGAGTTCATATCCGATCTAGGTGTCATACCTAGTGCATCGGGTCCAATGACTATCTTATGTGACAACACTGGAGCAATTGCTATAGCAAAGGAGCCCAGGTTTCACAAGAGAACCAAGCATATAAAGCGTCGCTTCAACTCCATTCGGAATTTGATTAAGGATGGAGACATAGAGATTTGCAAAGTACACATGGATCTGAATGTGGCAGACCCGTTGACTAAACCTCTTCCACGAGCAAAACATGATCAACACCAGAATGCGATGGGTGTTAGATTCATTACAATGTAATTGACTCTAGTGCAAGTGGGAGGCTGTTGGAAATATGCCCTAGAGGCAATTAACAAAGTGTTTATTATTATCATATTTCTCCGTTCATGATAATGGTTTATTATTCATGCTAGAATTGTATTGACCGGAAACTAAATACATGTGTGGATAATAGACAAATACAATGTCCCTAGTATGCCTCTACTAGACTAGCTCGTTGATCAAAAGATGGTCAAGGTTTCCTGACCATGGACATGAGTTGTCATTTGATAACGGGATCACATCATTAGGAGAATGATGTGATGGACATGACCCAACCGTTAGCATAGCAAATGATCGTTCAGTTTATTGTTGTTGCTTTCACTATGTCAAATACACGTTCCTCTGACCATGAGATCATGCAACTCCCGGATACCGTAGGAATACTTTGGGTGTATCAAACGTCACAACGTTACTGGGTGATTATAAAGGTGCACTACAGGTATCTCCGAAAGTGTTTGTTGAGTTGGCATGGATCGAGATTGGGATTTGTCACTCCGACTATCGGAGAGGTATCTCTGGGCCCTCTCGGTAATACAACATCACAGAAGCCTTGCAAGCACCGTGACTAAAGAGTTAGTTGCAAGATGATGTATTACGGAACGAGTAAAGAGACTTGCCGGTAACGAGATTGAACTAGGTATTGGATACCGACGATCGAATCTCGGGCAAGTAACATACCGCCGGACAAAGGGAACAACGTATGTTGACATATGAGGTTCACCGATAAAGATCTTCGTGGAATGTGTAGGAACCAATATGAGCATCCAGGTCCCGCTGTTGGTTATTGACCGAAGAGTCGTCTCGGTCATGTCTACATCATTCCCGAACCCATAGGGTCCGCACACTTAAGGTTCGATGACGATATAGTATTATATGAGTTATGTGATTGGTGACCGAAGTTTGTTCGGACCCGGATGAAATCGCGGACATGACGAGGAGTCTCGAAATGGTCGAGAGGTAAAGATTCATATATTGGAAGGCTATATTCGGACGTCGGAAAGGTTCCGAGTGATTCGGGTATTTTTCGGAGTACCGGGGAGTTACGGGAATTCACCGGGAGAAGTAATGGGCCTTATTGGGCCATACGGGAAAAGGAGAGGCAGGCCACATGAGGAGGCGCCCCCCCCCCCCCCTTGCCCAAACCGAATTGGACTAGGGGAGGGGGCGCAGCCCCCTCTTTCCTTTCCCTCTCCCTTCCCCCTTTCCTACTCCGTAGGGAGGTGGAATCCTACTAGGACTAGGGAGTCCTAGTAGGACTCCCCACACTTGGCGCAGCCCTAGGGGACCGGCCTCCTCCCTCTCATCCTTTATATACGGGGGCAGGGGGGCACCCCAAAGCACACAATTGTCCCATAGCCGTGTGCGGTGCCCCGATCTCCGTTTTCCACCTCGGTCATATTTTCGGAGAGCTTAGGCGAAGCCCTGCCGGAATCACTTCACCATCACCGTCGCCACGCCGTCGTGCTGACGGAACTCATCTACTTCCTCGACGTCTTGCTGGATCAAGAAGGCGAGGATCGTCACCGAGCTGCACGTGTGTAGAACTCGGAGGTGCCGTACGTTCGGTACTCGATCAGTGGAGCTCGAAGGATTGTTCGACTACATCAACCGCGTTGTGAGACGCTTCCGCTAACGGTCTATGAGGGTACGTAGACACACTCTCCCCTCTCGTAGCGATGCATCTCCATGGATAGATCTTGTGTGAGCGTAGGAAATTTTTTGAAATTCATGCTACGTTCCCCAACAGCAAGTAGCCTTTGCGACTTACATCTCTACTACAGGAGGGTATGAACCCCCAGATCTAGGCGAGGTGATGGCGGGGAACTCCAATAGGTTTTGGTTTCCTCCTCACTGATTGATGGAGCCCAAGACTGCTTGATGACTTTCTGTGTGGGGTCAGCTTGAGCCGAGGTCGTCTCGTAACAGGAACAGGAAGAATAGCAAACAAGCACACAAGCAGGAATAGCAATATTGGTTGTCACTATCCTCTGGTTAGCAATCAACTACGGAGCTGGCAACTCACAAGCCAGCAAGTCAACCTCTGTCAGATCTTCGGCCCAGTTTATGGACGAAACTGACTCTACTTCCTCATTCAATATGAACTACAAAAGTTTTCATCTTTAGCGTGGATATCGTAGGTATAAATGAAAGAAACTGGAATCAGGAAGTTGTTTCTTTCTCTTGATACGCAGAGGGGAGAGCATGCCCTATCTCAGGCAGTATATCAGTCGTTAATGATCTTACCGGGACACATCCAATTGAAACTAGAATCCCAACCTCTTTGGAAGAAGCTCCAAATAGAAAAAAATTCAGAGCGGGGAATCTTTCTACAAACTAAAATGTGTTAAATATATATATACCTACCTCTGCCTAGAAAAACTGGAGTTTCAGGCACCCTCGTGGGAGACATTGGATGTTGTTAACCGGCCTTAAAATGCTCATAAACAGCTCTTCCCCCGTTGACTTAGTTTTCGCTCTCCTCTATTTCTAGTAGAAAAAGCCTGATCCTACTTTGCGAGTCCAACAAGTCTAGTATTCTTTTCTTTTTCGTCTGAGGGAACGTGGTAGCCCTGATCTAGCTAAGACTAGAGATTCCATTCTATTTCATTCTGATCTCGTTATGAGGAAATAGGTGGGGCGAGGCTAAGACAAGATATGGGACTTCCCACGCTAAGTTGTTCCAATCTCTGTACTTAAGTAACCGATCTCAAAAGTGCTGCTATGAGCTAGATTTGTGCGTACAAGGGTAAAGAAGCGAGCAAGGCTACCTTTCCGCTAGAAATCCTATACCTAAGTGCTATTTGATCAGAGTGAGTTGTAATTGAGCTTGATTTACTTGCTCTTCTATTTGCATTTTTTGTTAAGTATGTGGGTGACTCATCGTCGTGAGATCGGTTGGTCGAAAATTCTTTTCAAGTAGTCTCAGTCGGCGAACTCGGCTCCACAGAAGAAGTCAGTAGTGAATCAAAGAACTCATGCATGTAATCAGTGACTAGGGATCGATGAATCGGATGCAACCGAGCCATACAAAAAGAATTGGAAAAGGGATGACGCAAGAGCAGCGGAAGGTGACTTAGCAACATCAGTCATTTCCTATAGAAAGGAAGGAAAGGATCTCTCTTCTGTCTAGACGAAAGATCTCATTTTTGCTACCGCTCTCCCTCTTATGAGTCTCTGTCAGCCGTTGTTTAGTAGCTTTCAACGCGAGTTCAGTCATTCTCTTATATACTGAAAAGTATGAACTGACTTAAAGCACGAACATGAAGGAAAGGCTGAATTTGAAACATCTTGAATCGGATTCTCTCTTCTTAGAGAGCTTGAGAGTGAAATGAGTGGGCCGGCCAAAGAAGACCACTATGGAAGTGAAAGGGGAGGGCAAGAGCGGTTCGAAGACCATAGCCCGATGTGGGTACATTGGCGTCATCGTCGTATGAAATTCACGCACAAAGGGCGCCGCATCACTCTCAATGGCATTCAAGATAATCCTTCCTGCCGTCCAATCTCTGTCCGTAAGCTGCAAGGATTGCTGAAATGGGGTGCTGTTAGCCAGTGTGTGCAAGTGCGTCAGATTCACCAGGAGCATGATCTACAAGCAATTACTCTGGATGCTGATCCTGCAGAGTAGACACCTCCAGCTGTTCAAGAACTGCTACAGGAGTTTGATGCTTTGTTCCAGGAGCCAAAGGAATTACCCCCTCGTCGTGCCTGTGACCACCAAATTCCATTGGTGCCAGGTGCAGTGCCAATCAATGTCCGGCCATATAGATATGCACCCCACCAGAAAACAGAGATCGAGAAGCAAATCTATGAGATGATGAACAATGGCATTATTCATCGCAGCACGAGCCCCTTCGCTTCTCCAGTGCTCTTGGTTCGTAAGAAGGATGGATCCTGGCGCTTTTGAAATATCCTATGCCAGTCGCAGGTTGTCCCAAGCTCAACGTAGGTTCGCAAGAGAAAAAGAGGGGGGTACCTTGTCTGTCGGTCGAAGAAGGCAACAAACAAGTGGAAGCAACCGATACTTTGGTCATTCTACTCCTTGGTGCCAGTCTGTGCTTGCTGTCATGCTGGCAAAAGTGGGGGTTTCGGCCGGTTTTACCTACTATTGGATTTGAACCAATGACTCTCGCCGTATGAAAGTGATACTCTAACCGCTGAGTCAAGTAGGTCAAGCTGAGTCAAGTCAGAGAAAATCGAAAAAAAGAGAAACCCAACCAAAGCGCAACCAGAGTTCTCCGCGGGGTGGAGCGCTAAGAAAGAGAAAGCGTTATCACTATACGAAATGAAGCAGCGGCTAGCACACTAAGATAAACCACTTGGTTTAAAAAACTGCTTAGTGGCGTGTGATTTCAACACTATTCCAGAGGTATATGACAAAAATTGTGGGAGAGACCTCTATGTTCCTCAGCTTAAATCATTCTATGATTGTTTACAATTCTGTCATCTATTTTACATGAGGGCTAGAGGGTGGTCTTGGAGCAAGAAAAGTGTTGAGTTCAGGCGCATTATGGTACGACTGAGACTGAGTTGGGCAGGAGCAAGCGGTTGGATTGGCCTGACTCTTCAAGACCAAAGATACTCGGCTTCCTCTTCATCAAGTCACGAAATTCGACCCTTAGTTAGCAGCACCAAAACTAGAGCAGGCCCAAGACAAGCAAGAACTGTCAGTCAGCACCGATCAGGCAGGAAGCAGACAGTAAGCTAAGAATACTGGAAGAAGGTGGTCACTCAGCCAAAGCCCTAGTTCAACCAGAACAGTAGGGAAAGCGGTAGAGGCCGCTCCGTAACTTTGGTCGTCGCACTCTAATCCGCTTTAGAAGAAGCAGCTATTCTATTGGACTGCTTGGCTATAAAGCCTATAAGTAAGAACTCTGGGGAAGGAATCCGATCTGCAGATGAAGCAGAAGCAGGCAAAAGGAATTTTCCATACTAGATTGACTCAACATTACCGAATCTACTCTGAGACTCTCTTCTCTTCATGGTTGGCTGTAAAAAAAGAGTCTCTTTAGTCCCCAACTCTATGGATTTTACTTTTTGGCTCAACACCCTGCTCTCGACGTTTACTCGGGACGGGAGGCTATGAAATAGTTGAAAGCAGATGCAACATTAAAGAAAGTCAATCCAGTAGCCTTAAGTCATACCGAACACTATGTCCTAATAGTAAGGGATTTCTTTCAACCCGGTGGTAAGCCGGTGGTACCCGGAGAAAACGTTGCCCGAAGGAAGGGACTAAACCCATCTGTTCAAGTAGTAGCCAAGTAGTACCGAAGGAGTATCTCCGAGTTAAGGAGTACCGAAGGGAAGGAAGAAAAACCAAGTGAAAGAAAGAGATCGCAATGGTCTAAGATATAGTCAGTGAACAATAACTCAGATCTGATGTCGGATCGAAACAAAAATGCAAAAAGACAACACAAACATAAAAGATCGAACTCTAATTTAGTTACTGAGTGAGATGTTTTGCTACCCACAAAAGGTTGGTTCTTCCCCTACAACCCCTACCCCTCCAAGGCAGTACTCTTCATCGGCAAATCCGAATGTCTCGATCCGAGTTGAGACCCACCTACAGAAATTGATCCATCAATGGCTTTTTCTATAGTGGCAGGAAGTCTCCAACTCTTCGATATGCGCTAGCTAGGTAATCCCTTTACTTTATCTGATATGGGATCTCTTGCTACCAGAAAGGAACTGAACTGGCTTGCCCGGAAAGAATGGATTGCTACCCTTGGAGAGCTAATGGTACTGGACTAATAGCGAACTGATTGAACCGACCCCGGACGTACCACTAGGGAACCTGTGGCTGGAGAGAATCTCTCGCGATGGAGAAATGTCAAATGGGAAGCTCTATGGAGGCACACATCGTGTCGTTCGTCATCGAAATGGGATTGACTCACTCGGGAATAGGCACAGGATTGAGGAACTTTCTGGCGTAACACACCCGCAATGGGGCAATCTGACTAGCTGGTCAAAACCCTTTCCGCAGTGTTTAAGTGGTGCTGGAAGGAATCAAGAGGGGAGGAGGAAAGCTGTACCAGGTGGAAGGAGAAGAGCTGATTGCTACTAAATCAGAACAAGCTTAGTTCTGCATGATGGCTCAATGGTGCATGGTCAACTCAGTAAACCTAACATCTCTGATCTCTGATCCAATTTCAACCCTACTGAACTCTTAAGAGTAGGTGTTTCAAGAACCTAAGTCCTTACAAAAAAAGAATCCATGATCACTATATACCCCCGAAGGTACTGAGCCCAAACATCTGAAGCCATACGGATACTCACATCTGCAAAAGGCTGAGATTGAGAATTGAGGAATTGCTGAAGAATTCACTGATACAATCCTCTACTAGCCCCTTTGCTTCACCTGTGCTGTTAGTGAAGAAGAAGGATGGGACATGGAGGATGTGCATTGAAACCAGGCAGCTGAATGCTAGTACAGTAAAGAAGAAATACCCAATTCTGGCACATAGATGCCCTATTGGATGAGTGGTGCTAAATATTACAGCAAGATTGACTTAAGATCTGGCTATCATCAGATCAGGATGAGAGAGGAAGACAAGCCCAAAACTTCATTCAGAACCCTATAACTATGAATACAATGTGATGCGGGCTTACAAATGCTCCTGCAATGTTTCAAGCACTCATGAATGATGTGTTCAAGCCCAGAAGATTTGTGTTGGTTTGATGATATACTTCTTGACAGTAAAACACTGAAGGAGCATCAACAGCACTTGCAGCTAACACTTTTTCTGTGGAATCAGCTACATGCTAAGATGAGCAAGTGTGAGTTTGGACTTTCAAAAGCGGAATATTAGGGGTAAAATGGAAAATAAGGTGGTAGATGCATTTAATAGGAGAAAGGCCGGAACATATGTCCAGCTGGTCCAAGGTGTGCAAACCGCTTTGTGAAGGCCGACTGAGAATGAGGGACCTAGTAGTGTATTCGGAAGCCTTCTAGGTGTAACACCCCAAAAATTTAAGCATATTTTTATTAAGTAAAATTTGGCTAGAATTAAAATTTTGAATAATATTAGGTCTCTTATTAATTTCAGATTCTTTTTTGTTCTGTTTTTTTTTTCAAAATTCTTCCCTCCATATAGAAATTTTGGTAGAAAAATTATTGGCTTTGGTAGTTTTCTTAAATCAATTCATTTATATTTTAAATAACAGTAGGAAATATTTTCATAATAAAATTTGCCCAAAATAATTATTTTAATAGCATTTCCAGACTTTGAAAATGCTTCTGCTGCACTATAACTATTTTAAATAATTCTTTAAAAATTCCACAAAAATTGTGAGGAGTCATGTGATGCCTATAGATCACTTTTATGCAAAAACCCAACTTGGTCTTTTGAAAAAAATTGAGTAAAACATCCTCTTTTCAATTCTGTCCCATTCTTGGGTTTTAACTACAACCTCAATTTTTATTGCTTCAAAAATTCTGCAATTATTCCCACCTCTAGTCCTTCCTAAGAAACCCTTAAGTCCAGAATATCAGCTCCAATTGCCTTATTTAGGCCCACCAAATTAATCCTCCAACTTTCTGTCCAGAACTGAAATTCTTCCCAACTTGCACTAGCAATTTTCTCTTTTTGCCAAACCAAATCCACCACCTTCTCTATCATTCAAGGAGGCATCACCCTGCCAATTTCCATAGCCAACAAAAGCACCTAAATTGCCTTGGCATTTCACCAAGCACCTGGTGAGCATGGCTGAAATTGGGCATCTCTCTGCATTGCACTGGGCACTACTCCCTCATCCCAAACCAGCATGTCTATCACCTCTCTCATGATCAGAAGCATCATCCTGCTATTTTTCAGCTCGTTTGGGTCACTGTAGATGCCGCTGGCATTTAGTCGAGCACTTCAAGTGCATGTTCAGGGCGCGGCCAGGGCACTCGTATTGCAGGCATCGGCATCACCCTGGCACCGTGCCTCTGCCGCCTCCCTCGCACATGTCCCTCCTCTGCTAGCTTCACAAGGCATCCACAGTGCTCACCGACATCCTTCCTTGGCCGCTAGCGCCGTCCATCACCACCCACCGCCGTCGTTTGTCGCTGTCGTCTCGGGCACGCCTCTGCCCGAGACATACGCGAGCTCCTAGCTCGCCCCTATCCATCTACAACCACCCGGGGATTATCCGCAGAACACTAAAGACCTCACCGACCTCGCTGACCCCGGCCACCGACCTGAGCTACCTCCGCGGCGCAGTAAAGGCCGTCTGCCGCCATGGCTTTCTCTGGAAGCCACGGGCACGGCCACCCTGTGCTATATAAGCTGCCTCGATCTCCCTCTCGTCGTTGGCACCTTCCCTAACCCCTCTAGGAACCACCCCGAGCAGCCAATCGAGCTGAAATGGCCATCCTCGTCGTCTCCGACAACCTCGACCGCCGCCACTGTCCGGATGATTCCGACGCCTTCCGGCCCTCCCTCTCCTCGATTTCTTCACCACTAGCCATCTGGCGCACCCACGAATCCATCCCGCCTCCCAATTTTGCTCGAGCTCGACCACGGGCGAAAGCCCCAAATCACCTCCGCCGGAACCTTTCGGGCGAGCTCGCCGCCGACGACCCCGAGCTCCCCATCGATCGTGTCCTATGTCAGGAGGTTCGCCATGAGCCCCTGATCACGAGTGTGTGCTCAGTTTTCCCAGGAGTGTCGCCGTTCGCCGGCAATCACCACCGGCGAGGCACCCTTGTTCTGCCGCACGGAAGAGAGAAGGCGCGGCGACCCAATCAAACCTTACAGCAGGGCCGCGGGGCCCACTGTCAGTGACCCTAGACCACGCTGAGCCGCCTGTAAGTGGAGGCGTACTCCGGGGATTTCGTCTTCTCCTCCGGGAAACGTATTTCGATGAAGACGCCTTCAACGTCAGCAGCCTTCCGCGCGGCCAGACGGCTGGGCTTGGCCCAGTAGCACCACCCGGCTATACTGCGCTCAGGGCGCACCTCTGCCTCTTTTCCTTTTTCATTTCCAGCAGACTTCAAATATATTCACAGTGGCCATTTCAAATCCAAATCTGATGATTCAAATTTCTACATGCTCATAAAATCATGCTTTAATATTCTAGCTATGGTGAACATTTTTCCTAAGCTTTGCATCTACTGGATCTTTTAAATAGTCCATTTCCTTAATTATCTCAGCTTAGAAAATTCCTAGGAAAATCATATGAACTACAAATAACTTGATTCTTTTTCTGTTATTTTTCATTATTCATATAGTTTATTTTAGTATTTATTTCAAAATTTTGCAAACAACTTTTTAGCACTGTTTTGGCTTTATGTGGTAATTGCAATATTTTTGAAAATAGGAAATGGAGGGAAGATAAAATTTTCAAACTTTTGGAGTGCACTCAACACTTCTGCATGCTCAAGGCAATCATCTTGAACACTTGATATGGTGATTGCATGGTTAAATGTTTACAAGAAATAATTGAATCATGCATATGTTGAATTCAAATAAAATTTGCATGCATGTAGTGTTGGCATGTTTTTCCCGTACCGTGCAACGTGTGCTTGTCATCACTAACTTGCAGGAGCAGGCATAAGAGAAATACCGGCAGAAGGGTGATCACGTCGGAGCGTGATCATGCCTTGTTAGTTATGCATGTTGGGACATGCAAGGGCTGTGGCCCTGTTTTCGTGTTACTGTTGAAAGAACACCTTATTGTGCTAATCACTGCAGGAAATCTTAAACCTCCTGAGTCGACTGTAGATCGAGTCTTGTTCCGGTAACCCCCATACTTGATCCATGCTGCCACTTGTCCCTGCCGCAGGTAGGGTATGGTTCAGTAAGTTGTTAACCCCTTTCCCGCACACACCGTACAGAGAGGCCATAGTGAAAGATACCATTGATCATTGGTAGGCATGTCACTTGGTCAGGGGGCATGGGTGTCTCCGGTTGTAGCCGGAGAGGGGTAGGACCCCTGTTTGCGCGCCGATATAAATATTGTGATCCCATGCTATTGGAGGCCGTTGAATGAGGCCTTCCCACTTAGAGTTTTACTTTATCATTGCCTTGGGTGATTCCTGGCTTTGGTGAGTTAAGCTGGTGTGTGCTAGTCAGGTGTGTTTTCAACCCAAAGGCCGTAATGGGAATTAGTCGGCGTCTCGGTGCTGGCTAAAGAAATCCTTTACTTGTGGGTAAAGAGTACACCCTCTGCAGAGTTATACCTATTCGAATAGCCGTGTCCGCGGTTAAGGACTACAGTCTGGGTTGGTCAAGTGTCGGTCTTAGTGTCGGTCTCCGGAGGAAATAATTAAATTGAGCATGAATTATTTTGTAGAATGATTATTGCCACTACTGATATTATCATGAATTTTTGATGGTATGAATATTATTATTTCATCACTAACGCTGTCATGGATATTTTTGTTATCATGAATATTATGGTTGTGAATATTATTGTTACTATGCATTTGATTGTGGACTAACCCGTTTCTCTTATTTTATTTTCCTGAGTGTCTCAGGGGCTGGCTGGACTACCCCGGACACTCGATTTTATTTTCAAGTCATCCCGTGGCGTCGATTGAGTTCTCGGGCGGTCCTGTCTCGCCCGATTCTCTTTTAGACACCCGTTTGGCATTTCTTTTCAAGACCTCTCGTGGCGTCGCTTGAGTTCTCGAGCGGTCCTGTCTCGCCCGATTCTCTTTTAGACACCCATTTGGCATTTCTTTTCAAGACCTCTCGTGGCATCGCTTGAGTTCTCGGGCGGTCCTGTCTCGCCCGATTCTCTTTTAGACACCCGTTTGGCATTTCTTTTCAAGACCTCTCATGGCGTCGCTTGAGTTCTCGGGCGGTCCTATCTCGCTCGATTCTCTTTTAGACACCCGTTTGGCATTTCTCTTGGATACTCGGGCGGTCCTGTCTCGCCCGATTCTCCACTTTTATATTTTCTTTTGGATTCTCGGGCGGTCCTGTCTCGCCCGATTTTCCATTAACTTTCTTTGTTTGTCACTAACATTTCATTTTTATTCTTCAGCACCGTATTAATATTCATCATGCCAGGCTTTAATTTCGTTCAGTATATGCATATAATTTAACCCATCACGATCATATGCATTCAGTATATCTTTTGTTCATTATGTTTGCGAGTACATTCCAACGTACTCACAGGCTTGTCCCTGGCTATTTAATTGGCCAGGTCAGGAGTTCAACGGGGAGTACCACAACGACGTCCATGTGGAGCCTAGGATAGCAGCCACGAGGGATAGGAATTATCCGGGTCAGCTGTTCCTGTGGGAATGGAGCCCCATCGACGTTGGAGAACCACGAGTCGCATCCGTCACCCGTCACTAGAAATCATTGTTGTATCATTGGACCTTTATGGTCTTGTATCCAATTCTTGTAATTGCTTGGTAATCTGTAACAAGGACGTGTCCACCAGTAACAGTAATCCTGGGCTGGTGACGACACGAGGGGTTAATTACTGGGATATCATGTCCCGAAAATCCGGCCCCGACAGCCTTGGTATCAGAGCTAGGCTGACCATTGGCTAATCCTATCTTAGCCTGGTCATTATCCTTAGGTTTCCACACCGTCCAAATCTTTCATGTCCGTAGCCAAGCCCATCTCATCCGATAAGCTTACACAGTGACCAGCCGACATCTTTTCACAGTCGGTGCCCAACCTACCGGCCCTGTCCATAGGCCGTGTGCCTATGGCCGACACCTGAGTTGTCCCACCCACAAGCATGCGATGGAAGGCTCGGCTAGCCTATTAAGGAAGCCTTGCCTCAACTCAGCACAGCACAGCCTTCATTCTCACTTTAATCCAAACCACCAAGATGCCTCATTCCCTCATCTACCACGAGACCACCGCGCCGGAGCTTGATGGCTTCGTCCGCATACTCTCTAACGTCACCCGACGTGACTTTGATTTGGAAGAATCACCACGATATGTGGTGTAAAAAGCAAGGGATCGCTATGGCCTCACCCAGTTTTGGGCCACAGTAACTATTAATGGAAGGGCTTTGGCACAAGAACACTCTTACCGATTCACGGGAAGAGTAATGGCTGGTGAATATCAAACCATCCAGTATGCAGCCAGATAAGCTATTGCCAAACTTCGCCACCAAGTTTTAAGAACTCGCAATCGCTCATTCTTCTACTATCCATCTATGTGGCACCCCGATAGAGGGCCGACGCACGCCAGTCCCAGGATAAGACCTGGCGCACGTCTGAGACATGATACAGAAATTCTAGGCACAAAATGGCTTTATTATATGAAATGGAGTTTTACAACATTGTTGATTACAACAATATTACATGACTCCAAGGCTAACTAAGTGGTAGCGGAGGTCTTGGTTCAATGGTAACGACGTCTCTGGCTGGGCTCCACAGCGCACAGGACTAGCTGGGTTACGGTCTAGCACGACGGATCTTCTCCTGCAACTGGCCACGTGCAAGGCCAGGTGAGTACTTTGAATGTACTCGCAAGACAACCAAATACATAGCATCCAAACAAGCAGATAACCAAGCAATCCCTATGCTCATGTAAGAATCTACTCAAAGCATGGCATAGAATTAACTGGAAAATATGGATCAAACATGGCATAGCATGGATCAGGCATAACAACTACATAACATGGCATGGCATGGCAATTAACAGATTAAGTGCTTAAGTTGCTTACTGTTACCAAGTACCAACTTACTCTCTCTTCCGGGTTGTCGCACAACCCTCGGAATACTCTTAACCCATCGAGTACTTCCGGACATAAGACAAGTTCTTCCATCATTATTATCATTATCACGGTTGATCATCCTAGTGAGGCCTAAACGGACTGTCCAATACCGTGGACGCGGCTATTCGAATAGGTTTTTACACTCTGCAGAGGTTGCGCACTTTACCCACACTATGGAGTACCTGGCCTCGTGATCCCATTCGGGTGGACCGGTGGTGCTCCAACGAAACCTGCCTGACCCGTGACCCCTCTATCGTACCACCGACAATCATACTCTCCCAGGGTCATGTCCTGGGTGGCCCCTGTGTCACCTCGTGACACCTGCCACCGTCGTGGCCAAACTAAACTATCCCAAACGGGGACTCCCGGGCTAAACAAACAACTGGGCTCACAGGGTTAACGCCGCCTACCTGATCAGGGTAGCACGCGCGCATAACCCTCCCTAGTTTGGTGGTACCGATAAAAGAGCACAAAGCCAGACCAAGTCAAGGCCGTCCCATACCGGCAAATGTGGCTGCACGGAAAAGTCCGGGTAGGTGGCTCTTGATCAACCAACTAAGTTTAGTTCACAAGTTCAATTTAATATTTCCATCATCTCATTATAACATCAACATTTATGAGCAAGAACAATTACTTAGCAACAGCATAGCAAAATCATGACAATCATAGCATGAGATCAAATCATAGCACTAACATGATAACGGTATTGAAAATATTGTCAATAGCATGAGAAAATATGATATGACAGCAATTCATGATATCACATGGTAAATAACACTAGCATCAGGCACGGATGAAATGACAGGGCTACGGTAGTGCAAACTAACAGATGATCTGGAATATACTGCAATACACACAGATGGTGCAAACAAAGTCATCATGCAAGTCTGGAGCTCATGATAAGAGGTTGCCTTGCCTTGGGGTAGAGGAATACACCGGGAGGAAGTGTGATGGGCTCGCGGAGATATTTGCCAGAAAAGTTCCCTCTCGGAGGGGGCTGATTAAGGGCAAGGGCAAAATGGTCATTTTCACTGTGTGGAAACATTATGAAAATGATGCCATCGGAAAGGGCTCGACGAACTGAAGACGTGGGCGTTGGTTTTACCTTAATCGGAGTTACGGTCGCGGAGAAACGGCCATTCGTTCGTTAAGCCGAGAAACGGAGAGAAAATTGTGCATTTCAGTGCTTAACGAGTGAACGTACACTACATAGTGGTTTCGGCCGGTGGCTGAGAAAATGAAGACGCACTTTGAGCTTTACGCTTTCACTTAAGCGAAAGCGCTTCTACTGGAGTGCGCCTACACTTAATCTGACAGAGGGCCCGGCCAGGTCAACGTTGTGGGAATGACGAGCGGGCCCCACCTCATCCCTTTCTCTCTCCCTTCTCTTCTCCTCTGGTCGCCTCCTTCCCCCCGACAGAAGCAGAGCAGCACCGCGGCGGCCCGAGCAGCGCTCGCCGCCGGCGACTGGCAGCGCGGGAGGGTCCGCCACTGGCTCACCGGAATCGGCGCCTCGCACCGCGGCCGAGGGTAGCCGCAGGAGAGCTCGGGAGAGCTCAGAGGGAGATGGCCACGGCCGGTAGCAGAGACAACCATGGTGGCACTTGGGGAGGGGCGGGCTGCTCCGGCAGAAATCGGAGGGGGCGGCGGCTTTGGCAGGCACCAGAGGAGGGCTCGAAGCAGCAGAGAGGGAGGGGGAGGGCCTGGGCACGGAGACGGGTCGACAGGGGCGGACGGCGGCGACGGTGTCGATGGAATCGCGCTGGTGGAGCTCCTCCAGCAAGAATGGGAGTGGTGGCGGCTTGCGGTGGCTCAGGGGAGTCCGGGGACAGGAATGGGGAGGAGGGGGAGAGCCAGGGCGCGGGGACGGGCCGAGAAGAGCGGCGGCAGAGCCGCTGCCATGGCGAAGGGGAGGAGCTCCGCGTGCTCGAAGAAGAGGGGGTTGGGGCTTCTGGTGAGGAGAGGAGGCTCGGAGTCGCGTTTAAATAGCCGCGGGAGGAGGTCTCGCGATGGCGGACGGAGCTTCCAGAGGCGATGTCGTGGCGGCGCTCGAGCGGAGCATCGACGTCGGCAGAGGCAGCCCCCGGCTAGGAGACGAGGGGGAAAGCTCCAGACGGTCCATGCGTGCGGCGGGGAGCTCGCCGGCGCGCCCGGACAAGCCGGAACCCACTGGAGACGGCCTCCCGAAGCCTCCAATGCACAGAGCACCGATTTGGCACGCTCTGCCCCGTGGTCACCCCGTGGCCACGGCAGTGCCACGCCGCACTCGATGCCAATACTTGTCTGGGATGATCTACACACTTCGCTGAGTTTACTTGGACCCTCAAACAAGAATAGGGAGCCCTGGTGTGACTGCACCTTGATCAAATAGTTGCTGGCAGCAAGGTGTTTGACATGTGCCATGTCCACCACAGTGCTCCTCTTGGCATGATATTTGGCTGAGGGTGACCACTCACTAAGGTGACCATCTGGGAAAACTTTCAGCACAAATGAACAACCCTATATGGTACTTCCCTCACAAAGCACCAATCTGACTAGAAATGCAAATGAGGAAGTAGGGTTCAAATGGCTAGATGAAATTAGCTGATTTTTGGTGGAGAGTGATGATTTGGTCATGAGAGATAGCTGGGAAAGTTTCAGATCAAGTTGATCATCCATGGGGGTACTTCCTTCACAGAGATGCAAGCTGAACAGAAACTTAGATAAATTACTGGGGAAAATTGGCTAGATTAAATGGGCTGGTTTTTGGTATCCATAGGTGATTTGTCCTTGTTAACCACCCTAAAAAATTTCAGCCCAAAAAGATCAAGGGAACAAGCACTTCCTTTGCAAACTGGAAATCTGGACAGAATTTGCAAATGGATGTTGTGCTCAAAATTTAATTATTGGAACGGGATATTTTGATGGAAATGGTGAATATATGGGTAGGAGAAGCTCCACAAATTATTTGGGATTTTTCCTAGCTACCAAAATGGTAGTTCCTTTGGAAAGGCCCCAAATTGAAATATTGGCTTTAAATAGGAAAATGCAATTTCCCTGATTTAATTATGGCCAATATTTTTTTGAGAGCTCAATATGATCACAAAGAATATCTCCACAAGTGTTCATGAACTTTGGAGATGGATAGATATTTCTCTGGATTTAATTCCTCAGAAAGGCAGAAAGAGGAATTAATTCTAGATGAGAAATATTGCATATGACTTAGCAATATTTTTGCACATCTAGGGTTTATGAGTGAAGGATGATCTCTGGAAATTTTGGGAAGATCAACAGAGCAAGAAAAATGATAGCTCCTTTGTAAACACAAAGGCAGGATTTCCAGTTCCAATATTTTGGAACTAGGGTTTGAATGAGGTTCGGGGTTTACTGACGGAAGCTTGACTGGCACAGAAGCATGGGAAAGGCAGGGAGAGACTGAGGATGGTCTGGATTCACCTGATCACTCACCAGATTCTAGGGGAAAAATTCGGGAGAGGAAAGCTAAGAAGGAATAACAGCACAAAAATCGATAACCCGATTTTTGGGGTGTTACAAACCTTCCCCCCTTAAGAGAATCTCGTCCTCGAGATTCCTAAGGTTAGCTCAAAACAAATACTACACCTCCTGGAAAAACCTCTGGGTTGGGTCTTAACCCTGCGGTTGAACACAACCGAGTTAAGAGTACCGAAAATTGGTACACCCAGATCGAGATATCGCGGGATCTGCTCCATGGGTAGGGGTCGCTGGGTTGCTCTCATGGCCCTCACACTTTTAGAAAAAGCAAAATTTTCCTTTTTCCAAAAATGCTAGGGGCACCGCAACTGAGCTGTGGCCTCTCTCGCTGACAGGTGGGCCCAGGGCCCACTGGCAGCCTCCTTCTTCTTTCTCCGGCCACCGGCCCTCTCTTGCTCCCGTGTTGTTCTGCGTGCGCCCGGGCACTACACGAGCATCTAGCTCCTAGGGCACAAAGCACCCTACGACGATAGTGTGCAGTGTGCACGAGGCCGACGCACAGAGCACTCCCGTCGCGGGCCAGCGCCGGTCGGCACTGCTCGCGGATTCGCCTCCTGGACGCTGGTGATCGAGCGATGCGCGGTTCTCCTGGACTTCGCTCACCGTACACCGGACTCGGGCTATAAAAGACGATGGAACGCGGCTCTGTCCAACACACACCATGCCTCTCTTCCATCTCTTCGGTTTGGACGAGCTCGAGCCGAGGTCCTTCGGCCATGCGGTGATCCTGGTGGGGCTACGGTGGCTCCTCACTGCGCTGTTGGCTATGCTGATCGGTTCATCGCTCTTGCTGCTTCAGCTCATCCTGCTAGAGCGGGCTCGCGATGACGAGGGTCCTGACGCGGCGGGTCGAGACGAGGGTGATGCTAGCAGAATGGCTGGCGAACATCCATGTTGGTTCCTTCGCCATCTCATGCGGGTGGAACAAGCGCGTGGGTTGCAGTAGGACGAGGTGGCGGCCTATCCAGCGTCACTCAAGACGGGGACAGAGGCGCCGCTGGGTCTGGGGCTAGTGCAGTGTGGTCAGCGGAGCTCTACCAAGGCAGGGATCACGCTGCTGGTAGGCTCCTCGTCAAACAACATCCACAATGAGTGGGTGTTGGGGTAAAATCGGGGTTTAGATCTTGGACTGGAGAGGTTGTAACTGTTTATGCTGCAATAAAATTTCTCAGAATTCCTCCGAGATTGCAGCTGAGCTCCGAGAAAAGATTTAGGGACTGGGGAATTTTTGGGAAAAACTGGCTCTCCGGAGTTTTGGGTTTGGGAGGCTGGCAAACAGAGAGAGCACGAATGGATGAGGGTATGCGATTTACCCGAGTACTACTGCATTTATACTCAGGAGGATGAACTTGGCGTGCAGACCTTGCTCACACAATACACATGCAAGCTACTCAAACCAAATGCAGGCAAATGCATATAGAAGCAACATACATGCAAAGGAAAAGAACACATCCATCAGATTACACTAGGGTGTTTTAATGCTAGTGGGTGTATGTACTCCTGGTATACATACACCTACACCAGCTCGTGTTTTATTAGGGACTCCGGGCGAGTCCATTGTTATTAGGTGTAAGTGTCCTACTGATCAAAATATTGTTAGGAAACCATTGCCAGCTCTGCTAAACATTTCTGCTTAATAGAGAGACAGATGAACCAAGCACACAGAGCAAGCAGACATACATAACATTACAACAGCACACGAGTTACAAGCAATACAAGCATACAACATCACGCAACCTTACTAGGCACCTAACAGCACCAACACACTCCTGGCTACGGGGTTCTACTCTTGCTGGGGCTCTCCTGGGGGACGTAGGCTGAGCCAACTTCCGTCTTCATCGTCAGACACCTCTATAGGTTGGGCCTCAACTACTGGAGCTGCGGCGGGAACTTGCCGGAACACCTCTCGACGAAGACGCCGCCTAGCTCCTCGAATAGAATTTGGGTGGACGGAGCCAGAGTTCCACGGGTTCATGAGCTGCGAGGATGGCACTAGCTGCGAAGGTGGCACTGGGTTTGGCATCATGGAACTGGTGGCCTGGGATGCAGCTTGACGGGCCTCACAGTATGCTTCCGTAACAACCCGAGTGGTGTTTTGGTCAATGGCTTTAAACTCTCCAAGAATGCCGGAGATCAGCAGTCCCTGGGCAGCAATGAACTGAACCAGGCGAGCCATTGCCGAGTCGGCATCTTCGACTGTGCTGAACAACTCACAGCCTTCATCGGACGCGGAGGGAAAGTAGCGGAACTCCCGCATCTCCGCTACTTGCGAGAACTGGAAACGAAGACGGGCAATGGCTTCCGCAGCAGCTGTTTGGATAGCCAACGCGGGGGTGGGCATGGGTTTGCCCTGAAAAGTCAAGGGCTTTCCATCCTCTGCTGGGCCGGGGCAGATATGCGCATTCGCATAGAATCGGCAAAGATGGGTGACGGGTTCCGATTGGAACACCTGATACACCGGGCTAGCATTACAGCCAAGAGCTTGGGTGAGCACACTCGAAAGGATGGGCGGAAAGCCGGCATAACCATTAGCCAAAGTTTGGCTATGGAAAGTGGGTGCTCTGGAAGAACTAGCCATGGCTGCTGGTTGGAGGGTACTGGTCAGGGTTCTCTTGCCGGGATCTGGCTTACTGAACGGAGATGGCTGCGACTCATAGGTAGGAGGGGTTTTAAATAGGCAGCCATGCTGGGACATACCAGCATGGCGTGGATCCTTCTCGTGCCGGGTAGAAGATACGCCGGCATGGCCGACAACTGTGTAGGGTCGCGGTCCAATCCAGGGATGGCTGGGTGGGCGGACAGCAGGGAAGGGACACGTCAATTCCGACTGTGCCGCCTGTTGATCAACAGTGGCCGTGTCGGATGCCAGGGATGGGTCAACTCCATTGGCCTCACTACCGGTTGAAACTAGGGGTGGTCTGAGGCTAGGGTAACCTACAGCCAGCCTGGCTCTGATACCACGTCTTGTGGCACCCCGATAGAGGGCCGACGCACGCTAGTCCCAGGATAAGACCTGGCGCACGTCTGAGACATGATACAGAAATTCCAGGCACAAAATGGCTTTATTATATGAAATGGAGTTTTACAACATTGTTGATTACAACAATATTACATGACTCCAAGGCTAACTAAGTGGTAGCGGAGGTCTTGGTTCAATAGTAACGACGTCTCTGGCTGGACTCCAAAACGCACAGGACTGGCTGGGTTACGGTCTAGCACGACGGATCTTCTCCTGCAACTGGCCACGTGCAAGGCCAGGTGAGTACTTTGAATGTACTCGCAAGACAACCAAATACATAGCATCCAAACAAGCAGATAACCAAGCAAGCCCTATGCTCATGTAAGAATCTACTCAAAGCATGGCATAGAATTAACTGGAAAACATGGATCAAACATGGCATAGCATGGATCAGGCATAACAAATACATAACATGGCATGGCATGGCAATTAACAGATTAAGGGCTTAAGTTGCTTACTGTTACCAAGTACCAACTTACTCTCTCTTCCGGGTTGTCGCACAACCCTTGGAATACTCTTAACCCATCGAGTACTTCCGGACATAAGACAAGTTCTTCCATCATTATTATCATTATCACGGTTGATCATCCTAGTGAGGCCTAAACGGACTATCCAATACCGTGGACGCGGCTATTCGAATAGGTTTTTACACTCTGCAGAGGTTGCGCACTTTACCCACACTATGGAGTACCTGGCCTCGTGATCCCATTCGGGTGGACCGGTGGTGCTCCAACGAAACCTGCCTGACCCGTGACCACTCTATCGTACCACCGACAATCATACCCTCCCAGGGTCATGTCCTGGGTGGCCCCTGTGTCACCTCGTGACACCTGCCACCGTCGTGGCCAAACTAAACTGTCCCAAACGGGGACTCCCGGGCTAAACAAACAACTGGGCTCACAGGGTTATCGCCGCCTACCTGATCAGGGTAGCACGCGCGCATAACCCTCCCTAGTTTGGTGGTACCGATAAAAGAGCACAAAGCCAGACCAAGTCAAGGCCGTCCCATACCGGCAAATGTGGCTGCACGGAAAAGTCCGGGTAGGTGGCTCTTGATCAACCAACTAAGTTTAGTTCACAAGTTCAATTTAATATTTCCATCATCTCATTATAACATCAACATTTATGAGCAAGAACAATTACTTAGCAACAGCATAGCAAAATCATGACAATCATAGCATGAGATCAAATCATAGCACTAACATGATAACGGTATTGAAAATATTGTCAATAGCATGAGAAAATATGATATGACAGCAATTCATGATATCACATGGTAAATAACACTAGCATCAGGCACAGATGAAATGACAGGGCTACGGTGGTGCAAACTAACAGATGATCTGGAATATACTGCAATACACACACATGGTGCAAGCAAAGTCATCACGCAAGTCTGGAGCTCATGATAAGAGGTTGGCTTGCCTTGGGGTAGAGGAATACACCGGGAGGAAGTGCGATGGGCTCGCGGAGAAATTTGCCGGAAAAGTTCCCTCTCGGAGGGGGCTGATTAAGGGCAAGGGCAAAATGGTCATTTTCACTATGTGGAAACATTATGAAAATGATGTCATCGGAAAGGGCTCGACGAACTGAAGACGTGGGCGTTGGTTTTACCTTAATCGGAGTTACGGTCGCGGAGAAACGGCCGTTCGTTCGTTAAGCCGAGAAACGGACAGAAAACTGTGCATTTCAGTGCTTAACAAGTGAACGTCCACTATATAGTGGTTTTGGTCGGCGGCTGATAAAATGAAGGCGCACTTTAAGCTTTACGCTTTCACTTAAGCGAAAGCGCTTCTACTGGAGTGCGCCTCCACTTAATCTGACAGAGGGCCCGGCCAGGTCAACGTTGTGGGAATGACGAGCGGGCCCCACCTCATCCCTTTCTCTCTCCCTTCTCTTCTCCTCTGGTCGCCTCCTTCCCCCCAACAGAAGCAGAGCAGCACCGCGGCGGCCTGAGCAGCGCTCGCCGCCGGCGACTGGCAGCGCGGGAGGGTCCGCCGCTGGCTCACCGGAATCGGCGCCTCGCACCGCGGCCGAGGGTAGCCGCAGGAGAGCTCGGGAGAGCTCGGAGGGAGATGGCCACGGCCGGTAGCAGAGACAGCCATGGCGGCGCTTGGGGAGGGGCGGGCTGCTCCGGCAGAAATCGGAGGGGGCGGCAGCTTTGGCAGGCACCAGAGGAGGGCTCGAAGCAGCAGAGAGGGAGAGGGAGGGCCTGGGCGCGGGGACGGGTAGACAGGGGCGGACGGCGGCGACGGTGTCGATGGAATCGCGCTGGTGGAGCTCCTCCAGCAAGAATGGGAGCGGCGGCGGCTTGCGGTGGCTCAGGGGAGTCCGGGGACAGGAATGGGGAGGAGGGGGAGAGCCAGGGCGCGGGGACGGGCCGAGAAGAGCGGCGGCAGAGCCGCTGCCATGGCGAAGGGGAGGAGCTCTGCGAGCTCGAAGAAGAGGGGGTTGGGGCTTCTGGTGAGGAGAGGAGGCTCGGAGTCGCGTTTAAATAGCCGTGGGAGGAGGTCTCGCGATGGCGGACGGAGCTTCCAGAGGCGATGTCGTGGCGGCTCTCGAGCGGAGCATCACCGTCGGCAGAGGCAGCCACCGGCTAGGAGACGAGGCGGAAAGCTCCAGACGGTCGCCGGCGCGCCCGGACAAGCCGGAACACACTGGAGACGGCCTCCCGAAGCCTCCAACGCACAGAGCACCGATTTGGCACGCTCTGCCCCGTGGTCACCGCGTGGCCACGGCAGTGCCACGCCACACTCGATGCCAATACTTGTCTGGGATGATCTACACACTTCGCTGAGTTTACTTGGACCCTCAAACAAGAATAGGGAGCCCTAGTGTTACTGCACCTTGATCAAACAGTTGCTGGCAGCAAGGTGTTTGACATGTGCCATGTCCACCACAGTGCTCCTCTTGGCATGATATTTGGCTGAGAGTGACCACTCACTAAGGTGACCATCTGGGAAAAATTTCAGCACAAATGGACAACCCTATATGGTACTTCCCTCACAAAGCACCAATATGACTAGAAATGCAAATGAGGAAGTAGGGTTGAAATGGCTTGATGAAATTAGCTGATTTTTGGTGGAGAGTGATGATTTGGTCATGAGAGCTAGCTGGGAAAGTTTCAGATCAAATTTATCATCCATGGGGGTACTTCCTTCACAGAGATGCAATCTGAACAGAAACTTAGATAAATTACTGGGGAAAATTGGCTAGATTAAATGGGCTGGTTTTTGGTATCCAGAGGTGATTTGTCCTTGTTAACCACCCTGAAAAATTTCAGCCCAAAAAGATCAAGGGAACAAGCACTTCCTTTGCAAACTGGAAATCTGGCCAGAATTTGCAAATGGATGTTGTGCTCAAAATTTAATTGGTGGAACAGGATATTTTGATGGAAATGGTGAATATATGGGTAGGAGAAGCTCCACAAATTATTTGGGATTTTTCCTAGCTACCAAAATGGTAGTTCCTTTGGAAAGGCCCCAAATTGAAATATTGGCTTTAAATAGGAAAATGCAATTTCCCTGATTTAATTATGGCCAATATTTTTTTGAGAGCTCAATATGATCACAAAGAATAAATCCACAAGTTTTCATGAACTTTGGAGATGGATAGATATTTCTCTGGATTTAATTCCTTAGAAAGGCAGAAAGAGGAATTAATTCTAGATGAGAAATATTGCATATGACTTAGCAATATTTTTGCACATCTAGGGTTTATGAGTGAAGGATGATCTCTGGAAATTTTGGGAAGATCAACAGAGCAAGAAAAATGATAGCTCCTTTGTAAACACAAAGGCAGGATTTCCAGTTCCAATATTTTGGAACTAGGGTTTGAATGAGGTTCGGGGTTTACTGACGGAAGCTTGACTGGCACAGAAGCATGGGAAAGGCAGAGAGAGACTGAGGATGGTCTGGATTCACCTGGTCACTCACCAGATTCCAGAGGAAAAATTCGGGAGAGGAAAGCTAAGAAGGAATAACAGCACAAAAATCGATAACCCGATTTTTGGGGTGTTACAATCTAGATCCAACTACGACAGAGGAATGCATTTTGCCAACTCCAAGCACGAGCAAAACCCTGCCCTGGAAAACTTGGTGCAATTTGTGGCCGCACAAGATTCACTGCTCACCCAAGTTGCCAGGGAACTCTCCAGTACAAGGAGAGCCATTGCTCAACACCCACTAGTAAGGGGGAGTACAGAACCATCAGTTATTCTGTCAGCAGTCCCGGGAAGTATTTCAAGAATTCCAGGGGACAACCAGCAGAATGGCCCGTCCCTCTCTTCTGGCTACTCTCGTCGTGAGTTTGAAGAGTACACCGCCAGGACCAGAGTCGGAACATCTCATCCAGAACCACACCAACGTCGCCGCCACTCGAGTTTAGTTTCCGTCTTAGCCAACTCAAATGTGGAAGCCCAAGCAGGGAACCACTCTTTCTCAGGTCCTAGCCCATCCAGCAACCATGTGGATTAATCCCATGGAGTACTGTTGCATTGTATAGTTACATGTCATGTACTAGTAGCATTGGGTGAAGCACTGCTTGTATATACGTGAGATGTAGCATACACCGTTTTTGCAACCGTGTGGTTTTGATGGAGTAGGTATATGTATCTCACAACCACACATAACCGCTGACACAAAAATTCCTCAACATGAATTTAATTCGCGTACAGCCACGGCATCCGGATCACAACCACATCCGCTCTACCACATGCACTAAGTACAGAAACCACACACACACACACACACACTTAGCATCTAATTAACCGTCTCGCTCACTGGATCACTCTCACCACACCATAGTTTTTCCAAAGGAAAACTCGTGGGTTTTTATTTCCTACAAAGCCTGCTGCAGAACGCGCTAACACTCACTCGTACCCGACACTGACACCTACTCCTCATGATCACCGCCGCCTCGGAGAGCCACCACCCGAGCAGCGGCATCACGGCGATCGTCGAGGATCATCGCACACAGTAGCAGTGAGGAGCCGACCAACGCCGCCAGGAGGATCGTGATCAACTCCGAACCCACGTCCTCCATTGCCGCCTCGTCTTGAGCTTCTGCAACCAGTAGAAGAAGGAGAAGAGGAGGAAGAGGTGAGGCGAGGTGCGAGGTAGGAGGAAGAAGAAAACCGCGGTCGTTTTATAGCTCAAGGCCGATGCACGGTGAGCGAAGTCCACCAGCGCCACCCGTCGCTCGATCGCCGGTGTTCGGAGGCGAATCCGCGAGCAGTGCCGACAAGGTGCTGGCCCGCGAGGTGAGTGCACGCTGCGCCGGCGACAGGCACGCCGCGCACCATCGCGGTACGGCCTAGATGCCCTACGCGCTAGGCACCACAGGTGGAGAAAGTGCGGGAGAGCATGCGAGAGAGAGAGAGGAGAAGGAGAGCGGGAGGAAGAAGAAGAGACTGGCAGTGGTCCCTGGGCCCACCTGTCAGCCAGAGAGAGCAATGTACACTGGAGTACAGCAAGCAAAATTTGGAATTAGAAATTTTACTTTTTCCAAATTTGTCGTAGCAGTAGAAACACAGCACCAGTACTCACTATAGTTGCACCAATTATCAGTAGCCCCACGACAACTGTGCCTAATTAGGTTATTTAAATAATTAGTTCAGAAAAAAATTCCTCGGAAAAGTGGGTTTAATTTTAATAACCACCTTAACAAATATCGAGGATGAGATTTTCTTAAGGGGGGTAGAGTTTGTAACACACCAAAAATTTAAGCATATTTTTATTAAGTAAAATTTGGCTAGAATTAAAATTTTGAATAATATTAGGTCTCTTATTAATTTCAAATTCTTTTCTGTTCAGTTTTTTTTTTCAAAATTCTTCCCTCCATATACAAATTTTTGTAGAAAAATTATTGGCTTTGGTAGTTTTCTTAAATCAATTCATTTATATTTTAAATAACAGTAGGAAATATTTTCATAATAAAATTTGCCCAAAATAATTATTTTAATAGCATTTCCAGACTTTGAAAATGCTTCTGCTGCACTACAACTATTTTAAATAATTCTTTAAAAATTCCACAAAAATTGTGAGGAGTCATGTGATGCCTATAGATCACTTTTATGCAAAAACCCAACTTGGTCTTTTGAAAATTTTGAGTAAAACATCCTCTTTTCAATTCTGTCCCATTCTTGGGTTTTAACTACAACCTCAATTTTTATTGCTTCAAAAATTCTGCAATTATTCCCACCTCTAGTCCTTCCTAAGAAACCCTTAAGTCCAGAATATCAGCTCCAATTGCCTTATTTAGGCCCACCAAATTAATCCTCCAACTTTCTGTCCAGAACTGAAATTCTTCCCAACTTGCACTAGCAATTTTCTCTTTTTGCCAAACCAAATCCACCACCTTCTCTATCATTCAAGGAGGCATCACCCTGCCAATTTCCATAGCCAACAAAAGCACCTAAATTGCCTTGGCATTTCACCAAGCACCTGGTGAGCATGGCTGAAATTGGGCATCTCTCTGCATTGCACTGGGCACTACTCCCTCATCCCAAACCAGCATGTCTATCACCTCTCTCATGATCAGAAGCATCATCCTGCTATTTTTCAGCTCGTTTGGGTCACTGTAGATGCCGCTGGCATTTAGTCAAGCACTTCAAGTGCATGTTCAGAGCGCGGCCAGGGCACTGGTATTGCAGGCATCGGCATCACCCTGGCGTCGTGCCTCTGCCGCCTCCCTCGCACATGTCCCTCATCTGCTAGCTTCGCAAGGCATCCACAGTGCTCACCGACATCCTTCCTTGGCCGCTAGCGCCATCCATCACCACCCACCGCCGCCGTTTGTCGCTGTCGTCTCGGGCACGCCTCTGCCCGAGACATACGCGAGCCGCTAGCTCGCCCCTATCCATCTACAACCACCCGGGGATTATCCACAGATCACTAAAGACCTCACCGACCTCGCTGACCCCGGCCACCAACCTTAGCTACCTCCGCGGCGCAGTAAAGGCCGTCTGCGGCCATGGCTTTCTCTGGAAGCCACGGGCACGGCCAGCCCGTGCTAGGTTAGGGAAGGTGCCGCCGACGAGAGAGAGATCGGGGCAGCTTATATAGCATGGGCACGGCCAGCCCGTGCTATATAAGCTGCCCCGATCTCTCTCTCGTCGGCGGCACCTTCCCTAACCACTCTAGGAACCACCCCGAGCAGCCAATCGAGCTGAAATGGCCATCCTCGTCGTCTCCGACAACCTCGACCGCCGCCAGTGTCCGGATGATTCCGACGCCTTCCGGCCCTCCCTCTCCTCAATTTCTTCACCACTAGCCATCTGGAGCACCCACGAATCCATCCCGCCTCCCAATTTTGCTCGAGCTCGACCATGAGCGAAAGCCCCAAATCACCTCCGCCGGAACCTTTCGGGCGAGCTCGCCGCCGATGACCCCGAGCTCCCCGTCGATCGTGTCCTATGTCAGGAGGTTCGCCATGAGCCCCTGGTTACGAGTGTGTGCTCAGTTTTCCCAGGAGTGCCGCCGTTCGCCGGCAATCGCCGCCGGCGAGGCACCCCTGTTCTGCCGCACGGAAGAGAGAAGGCGTGGTGACCCAGTCAAACCTGACAGCGGGGCCGCGGGGCCCACTGTCAGTGACCCTAGACCACGCTGAGCCGCCTGTAAGTGGAGGCGTACTCCTGGGATTTCGTCTTCTCCTCCGGGAAACGTATTTCGACGAAGACGCATTCGACGTCAGCAGCATTCTGCACGGCCAGATGGCTGGGCTTGGCCCAGTAGCACCACCCAGCTATACTGCGCTCAAGGCGCGCCTCTGCCTCTTTTCCTTTTTCATTTCCAACAGACTTCAAATATATTCACAGTGGCCATTTCAAATCCAAATCTGATGATTCAAATTTCTACATGGTCATAAAATCATGCTTTATTATTCTAGCTATGGTGAACATTTTTCCTAAGCTTTGTACCTACTGGATCTTTTAAATAGTCCATTTCCTTAATTGTCTCAGCTTAGAAATTCCTAGGAAAATCATATGAACTCCAAATAACTTGATTCTTTTTCTGTTATTTTTCATTATTCATATAGTTTATTTTAGTATTTATTTGAAAAATTTCCAAACAACTTTTTAGCACTGTTTTGGCTTTATGTGGTAATTGCAATATTTCTGAAAATAGGAAATGGAGGGAAGATAAAATTTTCAAACTTTTGGAGTGCACTTAACACTTCTGCATGCTCAAGGCAAGCATCTTGAACACTTGATATGGTGATTGCTTGGTTAAATGTTTACAAGAAATAATTGAATCATGCATATGTTGAATTCAAATAAAATTTGCATGCATGTAGTGTTGGCATGTTTTTCCCATACTATGCAACGTGTGCTTGTCATGACTAACTTGCAGGAGCAGGCATAAGAGAAATACCGGTAGAAGGGTGATCACGTCGGAGCGTGATCATGCCTTGTTAGTTATGCATGTTGGGACATGCAAGGGCTGTGGCCCTGTTTTGGTGTTACTGTTGAAAGAACACTTTATTGTGCTAATCACTGCAGGAAATCTTAAACCTCCTGAGTCGACCGTAGATCGAGTCTTGTTCCGGTAACCCCCATACTTGATCCGTGCTGCCACTTGTCCCTGCCGCAGGTAGGGTATGGTTCAGTAAGTTGTTAACCCCTTTCCCGCACATACCGTACAGAGAGGCCATAGTGAAAGATACCATTGATCACTGGTACGCATGTCACTTGGTCAGGGGGCATGGGTTTCTCCGGTTGTAGCCGGAGAGGGGTAGCACCCCTATTTGCGCGCCGATATAAATATTTTGATCCCATGCTATTGGAGGCCGTTGAATGAGGCCTTCCCACTTAGAGTTTTACTTTATCATTGCCTTGGGTGATTCCTGGCTTTGGTGAGTTAAGCTGGTGTGTGCTAGTCAGGTGTGTTTCCAACCCAAAGGCCGTAATGGGAATTAGTCAGCGTCTCGGTGCTGGCTAAAGAAATCTTTTACTTGTGGGTAAAGAGTACACCCTCTGTAGAGTTATACCTATTCGAATAGCCGTGTCCGCGGTTAAGGACTACAGTCTGGGTTGGTCAAGTGTCGGTCTTAGTGTCGGTCTCCGGAGGAAATAATTAAATTGAGCATGAATTATTTTGTAGAATGATTATTGCCACTACTGATATTATCATGAATTTTTGATGGTATGAATATTATTATTTCATCACTAACGCTGTCATGGATATTTTTGTTATCATGAATATTATGGTTGTGAATATTATTGTTACTATGCATTTAATTGTGGACTAACCCATTTCTCTTATTTTATTTTCCTGAGTGTCTCAGGGGCTGGCTGGACTACCCCGGACACTCGATTTTATTTTCAAGTCCTCTCGTGGCATCACTTGAGTTCTCGGGCGGTCCTGTCTCGCCCGATTCTCTTTTAGACACCCGTTTGGCATTTCTTTTCAAGACCTCTCTAGGCGTCGCTTGAGTTCTCGGGCGGTCCTGTCTCACCCGATTCTCTTTTAGACACCCGTTTGGCATTTCTTTTCAAGACCTCTCGTGGCGTCGCTTGAGTTCTCGGGCGGTCCTGTCTCGCCCGATTCTCTTTTAGACACCCGTTTGGCATTTCTTTTCAAGACCTCTCGTGGCGTCGCTTGAATTCTCGTGCGGTCCTATCTCGCCCGATTCTCTTTTAGACACCCGTTTGGCATTTCTCTTGGATACTCGGGCGGTCCTGTCTCGCCCGATTCTCCACTTTTAAATTTTCTTTTGGATTCTTGGGCGGTCCTGTCTCGCCCGATTTTCCGTTAACTT
Source organism: Elymus sibiricus (assembly GCA_039707655.1). NCBI lineage: Eukaryota > Viridiplantae > Streptophyta > Magnoliopsida > Poales > Poaceae > Elymus > Elymus sibiricus. The sequence continues at coordinate 437,934,362 of CM077668.1, read as the reverse complement.
TCTTTGTTGTCACTAACATTTCATTTTTATTCTTCAGCACCGTATTAATATTCATCATGCCAGGCTTTAATTTCGTTCAGTATATGCATATAATTTAACCCATCACGATCATATGCATTCAGTATATCTTTTGTTCATTATGTTTGCGAGTACATTCCAACATACTCACAGGCTTGTCCCTGGCTATTTAATTGGCCAGGTCAGGAGTTCAACGGGGAGTACCACAACGACGTCCATGTGGAGCCTAGGATAGCAGCCACGCGGGATAGGAATTATCCGGGTCAGCTGTTCCTGTGGGAATGGAGCCCCATCGACGTTGGAGAACCACGAGTCGCATCCATCACCCGTCACTAGAAATCATTGTTGTATCATTGGACCTTTATGGTCTTGTATCCAATTCTTGTAATTGCTTGGTAATCTGTAACAAGGACGTGTCCACCAGTAACAGTAATCCTGGGCTGGTGACGACACGAGGGGTTAATTACTGGGATATCATGTCCCGGAAATCCGGCCCCGACACTAGGCATAGCAGCTTTGGCGTGCACTGAAAGGGTGTCTTCCTTTCCTATATTATACCAGAGGTGAGTGCATAATCTGGTGTAGAATGGAGGGGATATCCTAAGTTGATGTGCACAAGTGCTTCCTCTGATTGAAGTCGATTGCCTCAACCAATTTCTTAGTACATCAACACAAGAAGTGGCGAATTGGGGATGGTACTACCTCAGTGAAACTGTGGGAAGATAGGTAGGTGGGGCCTCTCAACCAAGACATCGCAGTTGGCGAGTGGGGACTCTATTGAATTCTAGCATGGGTGTGGTAGATTACTGGCGTGAAGCCGGACCTCTATGAGTGCTCTACATGGCCGGATCAAAGCTCCAAATCGTAATGTCGTGGCATACATAATCAAAAAATAGGATTCATGAGAGCGTTTTCTTAGTTGTTCCTTAAGAAAGCTATCGACTTAACCGCTTGTGTTAAACATATAGATTGTCCTATTCTCTCTTTTTTTCTCAAATGACCTATTTCACATAACCAATGTTGATTACAGATTTTGCCTTGCGTCACATTACCGTGGTGATCAATTCCTTTCTTGGATCGATTGAAATAACCGATTTTGGTGTATTAATTCAAGATAGGTAATTTTCCTCAAGGTCATAAAGATCGGTCATCTAGCGTGGACTTCTGACTCTAAGTGGAAAGTCTTTCTCATCTTCCATCCAAAACCGTTTTTCCGCATTTTTTTCTGCCAAGTTACTTAAATCTATATCGGAGCTATAGGATCGGTAGACCCGTAAGCGAAGATGGTTCGCTCCCACATAAAGAGACGGATATTCGATGTGTTTAGCATAGGGACACTTTTTTTGGTGCCGAAACAGCCCCAATCCCTTTGGTCATTTCACTTTTCGTGCCGGCCTGTATTCGGAGTTTCTTGGATTTGTGGTGCCTGAATGCCTTTCTCCTTCTTTTTGGTGACATCGGATGCCCGCCTTTGGCGCTCAGAAGTGGATTCTCCTTCAAAGAGGGCTTTTCCCCTAAGAAAGGGACATGGTTGTACTGGATTTCTAGTCCTATAGTGGAAGAGCAGATAGGATCACACCTACACGTAAGTTCGTTCGTTGGGTTAGTGGCCACCCGAACTCCAACCTATCTATATGGCAACAAAGCGAATGACAAGGCCAAAGTAGCTGACTCTTATCGCTAACTTGACTCGGTCTAAGGGCGAGCTTGAATACAACTAACAGAATGACTCTTCCAGGGGCCTTCAGGCACTCAAACAGATAGTGAGACAGACACCATCTATAGAACTTGAATGATAATACACCCATATATTCTAGCTAACAATCAGAAACTATATCCAAATGGAGGGGACACTCTTCCTTCAGAAAGATGCCTTCGAAAGAAAAGCTCTTCCCCTCAACGACACAGCACATTTTCTCAAATGTTCCACGTTTCTCACCATATCCTCATAGGGCTGAAGCACAAGAAAGTGGATTACTCGGTTACCTTGCTTCCCTCGCCTAGGACAGTAGAAGGATATGTGGCTGAAGGTGCCACAAACGAAGCGGGTCACCTCTTTTCTGCAGATCTCTGCCAGATGACCCTTCTCCCCGCAACGATAGCACATCACGTTTTTCCTATGCTTGCGCGGTGAGGAGGACGAGGCCTTGAGAAGCTTTTCCACCAGCTTTTCCACCATTTTTCCCCTTTGGCATTTGGATCCATGTTTTCTTTAACGATCTCCGTGATAGTAAAGGTTTTTTTGGTAGCCTTTGCTTTTGACGGCGATGAAAGAAAGAGAACCCCTCCTATCTTTTGATCGTGGTCAAAATCCTATCCAAGTCCCCTTTTTCAAATCTTTCTCCTGGTTTTGATCATCACCGTTCACCTACTTGTTACGGAGATCTCGACCAATGCACAATCCAGATTTTTTTAGCTTTTTTTCTCCCATCCCATCTTGGACGGGCCCAGAAGCTTTTCTCATGTTTGAATGGAGGTCTTCCGCAAATGAATTTCCATATAGGAATTATATAATGTGCCTGCAGATATTATATTGATTGAAAGCTTGTTTCAATTGAACGAGGATGTGAACGAGAAGGCAACAAAAGGGAGCTTGGAGCAAGAGGAGTCATTTAGTAGTTCACAAAAAAAGGCATAGTAGAGAAAGTCTGATGAGCAGGAAAATTTGGTCACGTAGATCTTCTATTTCGCTAGAATTCGTTGATTGCTCCGTACTCATTTACAATGGAAAAACTCTTGTTCGTTGTAAGATCACTGAAGGAAAGGTTGGTCATAAATTTGGAGAGTTTGCTTTTACACGGAGACGAAGACCCTATCGAACAAATAGAGGAAAGGGGGAAAAGTAAAGTCTAAGCGACATATGGATCAATAAGGAAATCCAATTTCGGTAATCCGAATCTCATATAGGTCTTTTCTTCATACTCGACCAGCCCTAGGTTGGGGATTGAATTTTTTGAATCTTGTTGGGAGATGCTTCGCTCCGAGTCCGACTAGGACAGAATGGGGGACCCAGGCCCTTCAATGCCTCCCTCCGGATCCACTAACTCGGAAGAGCTATTC